>JAMKFB010000074.1:366154-453676 GCA_036247105.1 Cirrhinus mrigala
GTCTTAGTCAGAGGATGCAGGGTTAACTTATTCCTTTAAGTTTGGGAGCCTCATGCATGATCATAACAAAAAGTGTAGTTTGCTTTGTCATGTTCATACAACCTGTTCACATTCATATAAGTCAGTGATAGACAGAAATCATGAGCTCCCAGAAGACATGGTTCCTGCTCCATTCGTTCATGGCCTTCAGTTTGACCTACTGTATCCTGAACACAGATTTGCATCAACACCAGAATCAGTTTTATTCTACTGGAAATAATCATTTCAGAAGGATACAGAATAAAGGTAAGAATATGTCATGCCAATTACATAATTGAATGATAATGATAAATGATAAATGCATAGCATAATTTGCTCAAAGATGAATTCAAGAGTGGGAGGTGTAAACCTGACAGCAGAGACACAAAGTGTTCAGGACTCAGGAGATTCTGTAACAGGTTTGTTTTAGGTGGGGATCAAACCCAGGTCTCATACGTTCAAAGTCAAAGAGTTTACTGATAGTAATTATTAGTGAATTAGTCTCAATATTCTTCTGCAAGATACATGCAAATTTTTAACCACTAGAGGGCGAAAGTTGTACAGTGTTTCTTTAAATTAATAATTACATTAAACCTTACATAAACAGTAGAACAATAACTCTACAATGTAAAAACCATCAAACCCTATTACAGCAATTTATTGAACAGTTTGTTTATACTGAACTCTGCAAAACACAAACTATTTTGAACAAAATACACTCAAACCAGAACACTGTGCGCCACATAAACAGGGTCATCTCATGCTTACACAGGAATCTAAACAACTGCCTACAGGAACAGCACAGTGAAGGCGGCAGGAAGGAGAGAGATTTCATTTATCAATTTATTAATTGGACATTCGTTTGGAATTATTGCACCCATATGAACAAGTTATCATCCCATTATTATTTTCTTCATAGTGCGGCTCCTGATAATCACCCTCACCCTACAGCTGCTGATGGGAGGATGACAAAACAAAATGTTTTAAACTTTTCAGAGACTATTTATTTATTTATAAGACATAGTTGTGAAGCATCAGGCAGAGAGTGAGGGTCTGAATCCATGTGCAGAGATTTATTAGGAGAAACAAGGAGAGACTGGTCAAAACCAGGCAATGGTCAAACGCTCTGTGTAAGATCAGAATGCAAAGGTCACAAAACTCCAAGTCATAAAACCAAGAAAATAAAGCAAGCAAACCTTCACACTGAGTGAACAAGCAGTCAGAGTTTAAATAGGCACGGCTGATGAGAAAAACAATGACATCAGAGTTCAGGTGAGTGTGACATGTGGTGGTGGAGTTAAAAAGTGGCAGAGGGTTTGACAATACCAAGGACATATAATATAATCATACTATATATCAGTTACTAGATTTCACATTGTCTAGAAGAAAAAAAAAAATATGCAAAACTTGCCACCACAATGTTAACAAATTCTCAGGTTTCATAGTTTCCTCCATTTGCAGGTGTTTTCATGGCTCACTGAGTGACATTTGATTACAAAACATGAGCTTGAGTTCTGGGGCCTTATTTATAAAGATGTGTGTAGAATTTCTGAAATGTCCCTACAAATGATTTATAAAACCATCCATACACACAAAAATATTCCTTATTTTTGAGCAAACACAGCAACCTACAGAATGGCCACAAATATTCCTTAATGGTTCATAAGAAGTAAAGCACTCATTGCCATATGTTACATATTGTCATATGTGCTTTTATTGTCTCTTCTGTAAATATTAATCTAATAAAGCTCCCATAAACAAAACCACCAGACCACCAAACATCATTAAACACTTTAAAATCTGAACATTTAACTTTCAAAATTACAACAGAATACTGAAAGACTGACAGCCAAACATTAAAAGTGTTAAAAAAAAAAAAAAAACACAACACACAAAATAATTTATTCTACAAGATCACCTCAGTTTTCAGTCTTGTGTCAAACTGGTTTACGTTAATGAATCTATATGCGTTTAGAAAGCAGATGATCTCTAAAATTCTGATGTTTATTGTCAAACCATCAAACATTCATTGTAGAGAGTCTGTGTGATTTTTATATCTCATATTCACCATAAAGTTGTAAAGCTTCTGAAGGTTTGTAAAACATGAGCATGCATGAAGAAATTGATCCGCGGTCTGAGACTGACAGCTGCCTGTTCTGTGTATGAAGATTATTTACATAGAGAGACACTTTGCATGAGAGTGTTTATAGTGCTGTGAGTTTAACACTTCATGACTGAGAGCAGAACAGAACAGAATCTTCATCATCACACAAGACAAAACAACAATGAACAACATCATCATCCTCATCTGGACACTCACACTGTTTGCTCAAGGTTTGTGGTAAAACTTTCATAAAGACAATTAATTCCTTTAAAATATGAAATACACATCATTTTTTTTATTCTTATTCTTCCTTTCAGATTGTAGAGGACAGTACACTTTAACTCAGAGTCCCTCAATAACAGCAGCTCAAGGACAAGAAGTCAGAATAAACTGTAAAGTCAGCAGTGGAGTGTATGGTGGTAACTGTTTAGCCTGGTACTTACAGAAACCTGGAGAAGCTCCTAAACTCCTCATATATTATGCAACAAGCCGTTACACTGGAACTCCATCTAGATTCAGTGGCAGTGGATCTAACAGTGATTTCACTCTGACCATCAGTGGAGTCCAGACTGAAGATACAGGAGATTATTACTGTCAGAGTTACCACAGTGGTGGTGTGTTCACACAGTGATAAAGAGTCGTACAAAAACCTCCATCAGTCAGAGTCACAGTGACTGCACTGATACAGATGAGAGATACTGCAGCTGCTCTACAACACACAGCACTGATCAACACAAACCCTAATCATACAAAATAAATAGATGGTGACTTTTATTGTGAAAAAAGGTTGAGGATGGCTTGACAAATCCTTGTCTGAATGTATAACAGCTTTTGGTTGGAAGGATTTCTGTTAGGCAAAGTTAGACAGACCATAAATATTTAGACCACTTCAGGCCTGTTACATATACCTATTATGACTAAAATCAAATTAGGAAAACATCAAACCATATTAGACATGGAAGGTAAAACTATGTTGTTGCTTCTTTGTGTTTGTTGTCTTGTTTCTGAGAAAATTGAAGATACTTTTAACAGCACTCAGCTGTATTACATAATTTCAGTAAACTTGCAGTTAATATGGTAAATCTGTAGCAAACAAAGCAGTTTCCAACACAAAACACAGGAACTTCTGATTGTGTGTTCACACTTGAAGTTTGGTTCTTCCGATCAGGACCAGTTGCATAAAATGCTTAGACTCCTTCATGACTGGTCATGACAAGTCAAACTTTTATTAGTGTAATTTTAATTTGAAAAATAAGACTCTTGGCATCTGGTTTATGCATCTGGTTTGCTTAGCATTCACACTGTCATTTTAACACTGAACCTAAAGATACAAAACTGAAGGCATAAGGATGCGGTCACAACCTTAGACCGCTTTAGACAGCTTTTATGACATATATTTTGCAAACTTACTAAAAGCTGTAAACAATGCTGTGTGCTGGGCTAAACTGTGGTATTTTTAGGAGCTTATAACTCATTAAGAGCTTATAAAATGAGTAAAGGAGTCAAAACACCGTGACACACACAGACCTGCTGCAAAATACAGCGCTTCTGATGCCTGTACTGAAATGTATCGGGGAACATAGTTCCTATGATGACAAGAACCAGGTATACTTGAGCATTTTGTCCTTTTTAAGATCACATCTTGTGACAGCACATCCTAAAAAGGTAGGCCCCTGTCTGCTTGTTTGGTTCGCACCAAGGCTTGGATGCCCGTTTCAACATTGTATATCCTGCCCACTTCTTTGCATTGTCAGCACATGCTTCAGTGCTCTGAGAGTGTTTATAGTGCTGTGAGTTTAACACTTCATGACTGAGAGCAGAACAGAACAGAATCTTCATCATCACACAAGACAAAACAACAACAATGAACAACATCATCATCCTCATCTGGACACTCACACTCTCTGCTCAAGGTTTGTAGTAAAACTTTCATAACAACAATTACAGTAATTCTTTTAAAATGTGAAAAATACATCATTTTAATTCTTGTCTTTTTCCCTCCTTTTTTCAGAGTGTAGAGGACAGTACACTGTTACTCAGAGTCCATCAATAACAGCAGCTCAACCAGGACAAGAAGTCAGAATAAACTGTAAAACAGTAGAGTGTATGGTGGTAATTATTTAGCCTGGTACTTACAGAAACCTGGAGAAGCTCCTAAAATCCTCATATATTATGCAACAAGCCGTAACACTGGAACTCCATCTAGATTCAGTGGCAGTGGATCTGACTCCACTCTGGTGATTTCACTCTGACCATCAGTGGAGTCCAGACTGAAGATACAGGAGATTATTACTGTCAGAGTGAACACTATCCAAACAGTAAATATGTGCTCACAGCTGTTTCTGTTCTCCTTGATTGTGTATTCATGCTCTGAGTTTTCTTTAGTTCCATTGTTCCAGCTGCTCTGAGCATTCAGAGAGTTTTAAGGAGACACTATGTTTTTTTTTTTTCTTTTTTCTTTTTTTTTTGTTGAGTTCACTGAATGCACCTTTCTTGGGGATATATGTGCAGGGGCGTTGCCAGAGATTCTGGGCCCCTTGTCATTGTTTCTAGACCCCTCAGTTGAAACTGCAAAATCGCTGGGCATCTCTCTACTCGAAAGCCTCTGTTCCAGCATTACCCCTGTCTGATGTTCCTGTATGTGTGGTTCTGAAACAAATTGACACACATACATACACACAAAATAAACTTCCTCATTCATTCATCCAAGTATTTCACAAAAATAAACACTCAATAACATGTGCAACTTGCATGTGAATGAACGTTTAGCTGAACATCAGCAGACATGAGCATTTGGCAAACAGCTGATGAGTTATCTTCAAAAAATCATATTGGATTGTGTTAAAACATACAGTAATGAAAAAAAATGTGCACAATACATTTACAAAGTTACAGTGAAGCATTAACTTAAAATAAATAAATAAAAAAAAACTCACAAACATTCTGTATATGAATATTAATAAAGTCAGATAGGTTGCTAGGTTAATACTTTGATGTACTGTATTCAGTAAGTGTTTGGTCCTCTTATTTTCAGTGTCACTGAACTAAAATTTGCATTAACAACATAGTGATAAATTTAATGATGTCCCTCATAAATCTGTCAGTTTAAAGGCACAATATGTACGTTTTCGCCGCTAGAGGTCGCATTTTCAAAACAATAACAGAGGCGAAGCTCGATGACGCAATAACGGAGCATGAAACTTTTTTCACAAATCATGCTCAGGTATGAGGTAATGTATTCCCTTTTTATTAACTTACCTGTACATTTAATAATAGTATTGTATGTCATCGTAATGAATTATCTGCAAAGAACATGAAATTTGATTCAATATTAGCCTTTTACTGATATGTGACTATTTGTCATGATTTGGCGGGTTAATGATGCACATTTTTACGTGTGTGAAACAGTCGTTCTAAAAGTAAATTTGAACGAACCCACCGTATTTGCAAGTATGGCTAAATGTCTTTGTGCAGCACATACTGTATTTAATCACATTACCATAGGTTTGCTCACCAGGCTTGGTTAAAACTTGGGACACACCGAATTTTCGGCCGCCGAAAATTATTGGCCAAAAATGACATTTTCGGTTTTCGGCCGAAAGAGAAAAACGGCCTATATATGGCGCGCCGTGCCGCATCGCACTGACCGGCAGTGTTCCCCTGTCACTGCCCAGCAAACACAACAACGTTGTAAAAATGATTTTTTTCACGTTGTGAAAAGGTTGTAATAAAGTTTTTTCCAACGTATTTAATACGACAAATGTCGGTTTTTTTTAAACGTTATAAATACGTTTTTTTAAACGTTTTTATGTTTTTAAAACATTGGAAGGAAACGTAAAAACGTTTTTGCAACGTTGTGAAAAAATGTATTTGTAACATACTTACCACGTCCAAACTGGTACTTCACATGCTGCCATCAAATTGTTTTCTCTACAGTGTTAAATCTGACTATTGATCCTATTAAAAGCAATTATTTACATTTCACCTTACCTTGTAGCATTGCTGACCTCGTCGGTTTTTTAAAGCCTAGGTTAACATATGTAGGCCTAATAATTTATACTACACAAAAAAATTGTCACTCATCGTATTTATTCACAAAATATAAAACGTAAATAAATAACCCAATAAACAAGAAAAATGCATAAATATATACCAATAAAACAAAATGCTTTCAAATAAAGTACAACATATGAAAATTATGCAATGACTGGCAAATTTGAATATGAGTACAAAGTCCAAGAAATTTCAATGCATATTTTAACAGAAAAAAAGCAACATTTCATTCGTAAAATGTATTCAGTTTCAGCTAGTTACAAATTATTTTACTGCAGTTATAATAATAATCACACTGCAATCTTATTACTCCTTTGCACTAAAACTAATGATTATATTGTTAGAGATTTATTAGCACAAATTAAAGGTATATGGCATCCAATTTAGAACTTGTTCAAATAATATATAATACATACAGTTTATAATGGCTATTGTTGTTCAATTAATAATATTTTATAATACTGGAATACCTGGGATTTTGAAAAATGTATGTAGGTAGCGATTATTCAGTGCTTTCATTGTAGGTTACATTGTTATGCCACTAGGTGGCAGCAAGAGACCGTCTTAATGACTTAGTTAGAAAACCATTCTTTTAGTGCTGATTCATTCAGTTGCTGAATTCTGTGACCCACCAAATTATATGACTCTAGTGCCAAGAGTAGTTTATAAACATTTAAAATATATATATAGCAATTTTATGGTAACCACAAATTAAAAATGGTTTTGCTACAAAGTTTTAACTATGGTTATACAATTGGTAATCAATACAGCAAAAAAAAAAATGGTAGGACTAGAGGGTTGGGTTTAGTAGTAGGTTAGATTAACTCAATGCAGTGCCTAGGTTCACAAAATTTGGTGGGTCACAGAATTCAGTACAACCCCAAAAAGAAACAAGGTTGTAAAGAAGTGAATTATCTGAACCAGCGGTTTTCAACTCTTGACTCGTGAGATCCACTTTCCTTTTTTAGTTCCAACCTTCATCAAACACACCCACCTGTAGCTTTCTATTAGAGCATAAAGACAATGATTACCTTGTTCAGGTGTGTTTGATTGGGGTTGCAACTGTATTGTGCAGGAAAGTGGATCACGCAGACCAGAGTTGAGAACCTGTTATAAACTTTGAACAAAACCAAAAAACGATGCTGCGTCTAATCTACACTTCATTTTTTAGAGATCAATGCATTGACCAGAGCTGCTGCCTATCATGTGAAATCCCCTTAACCACTGAAAGAATACTTTGACAAATCCATTATTGATTATACAGCAAATGTGGGGGGAATTTTTATTAATATTTTTTTAGTGTGATCAAAACGTGTTTAAAATTATTTGAGCTAATTTTCACGCTCCATGTAAGTGATGTCACCGATTAACAGTACAGCCCATACATTTAGGTTAAATAGTTTACTTCCGTTCATCCACTGATAAATTGCCACCAATATTTACAAAAATATATATAAAAAAACTGTCATCTACACATAATATGTGATTAAAAGCGAAAACTTTATGAAATAAGAGCTAAACTCGACGCAACAGATCTATTGTCAGGTGGTCACCCTAACTAAAAGACAAACTTACAGTAGCCTATTTACAGATGAAACTGACCTGCACTTGATGTCCTGGTTAATAGTTTTGCCTCTCAGATCCACTCCATTCTCTAATCTCTCGCATTGATTACTCTGATAGAAACCGTTTGGCGGAGACGCGGAGCGCGCGCGAACCGAATCGTGTTGCCAGAACAGATTAACCGATTCATGATTTAGAGATTCGTATTTGAATGGTGATCCACCAAATGCAGATTAAAACTGAAGTAACGAGCCTGTTTTGAAAATGTAAGAAGTAGAAAGTACAGATATTTGTGTAAAAAAGTAAGGAGTAAAAGTAAAAAGTAGTCAGAAAAATAAATAGTGAAGTAAAGTACTGATACCAGAAAAATCTACTTATACAGTAACGAAGTATTTGTACTCAGTTACTTCCCATCTCTGCTCATAATGATCTTCATGTGCAGCTCAATCATCATGATTCACACACACACACACACATACACACACACACGTTGTGTTTACATGTTTTATGGGGACATTCCATAGGTGTAATGGTTTTTATACTGTACAAACCCTATTTTCTATCGCCCTACACCTACCCTACACCTAAACCTAGCCCTCACAGGAGACTGTGCACACTTTTACTTTCTCAAAAAAACTCATTCTGCATGATTTATAAGCCTGTTTCCTCATGGGGACCTAACAAATGTCCCCACAAGGTCAAAATTTACTGGTATTACTATACTTGTGGGGACATTTGGTCCCCAAAACGTGATAAATACCAGGTGCACACACACACACACACACACAAACCTGCAGGTTCAGACAAATTAATCAAAATTAAAACTGTGATGCACAAACGTTTCATATGCACATTTCAGATGCACATTGTTCAGCCTGAGAGTCCTGATAATCTTTATATATGACCCTTTTCAAGCAAACTGATTCACTTGGCAGCCATTTTCAGACATTCTTAATACTGTTTGTTTGTAAATTAAACAGAGATGTTAAATATTACAGTGTCTCATGATATTGCATGTACAGTAGTCATTAATCTTAGCTGAAACTAAAGTGATTGGATGCTCCAAGATGTCGGCTCTGTTGACATACAGTAACTGGAGCAGCTGAATGCAGTATCTTATCCCAGATAGCACAAGTACGTCTGCGCATTGGCTGGTCTGGCCATGGAAAATAGCCTTTATAATGCTTAAGAAATGACATTTTATTGATGATTTCAAATTTGAAATTTAGTCTTAAGCTTGGTGAACAGTCTTGGAGAATTTTAAGTTTCCCCGTTTAAACAGATAGGAGCTGCACTTGCATGCCAAAGAGGCGTTTCAAAGATGGACGAGTGAAATGACTTACCTTAAAGGGACTTTGATATTACTCAACAATCTCAGTAAATCCCTATTATCAGGGATCTTCAAAACAGATTATAGAAGTCCACTATATGGAGAAAATTCCTGAAATGTTTTCCTCAAAAAACATAATTTGTTTACGACTAAAGAAAGGCATGAACATCTGTGGTCAATACATTATCTGGAAATTTTTGTTCTGGAAGTGAACTACACCTTTAAGTCATCACACAACGATTAAAAATTGTTACTGAACAATTATATTTGTGAGATTATAAATGTATTAGATGTAAATCAGTGTATATGAGTTTGTTAGCAGCACAATCTGTTGTAAATCCTGCCCACTTCTTTGCATTGTCAGCACATGCTTCAGTGCTCTGAGAGTGTTTATAGTGCTGTGAGTTTAACACTTCATGACTGAGAGCAGAACAGAACAGAATCTTCATCATCACACAAGACAAAACAACAACAATGAACAACATCATCATCCTCATCTGGACTCTGCTCTGCTGGATACAAGGTACATAATGAGGAACCAATTATATTATGGAACCAAATGTTTGTATTTGCCTTGATCTACACACATGAATCCTATAAATTTCTCTCTCAGGCTCCAGTGGTCAGATCACAGCTACTCAAACTCCTGCAGTTCAAACAACTGAACTAGGAAAGACTGTTGTGATGAGATGCACCGCCAGCACTCCTTTAACAGGCTGCAGCCCAACACCATGTCTGTCCTGGTACTTACAGAAACCTGGAGAAGCTCCTAAACTCCTCATTTATAGAGTTAACAGCCTTCAATCAGGAACTCCATCTAGATTCAGTGGCAGTGGATCTGGCAGTGATTTTACTCTGACCATCAGTGGAGTCCAGACTGAAGATACAGGAGATTATTACTGTTTGAATGTACACTATCCAAATAGTAAATATGTGTTCACACAGTGATAAAGAGTCATACAAAAACTTTCATCAGTCAGAGTCACAGTGACTGCACTGATACTGATGAGAGGATGAGAAACAACACAATGACACAGTGTATCAAACCTTTCAGCTTTTATTTACTATTTATTTATATAATATAGTTGTGAAGCATCAGGCAGAGAAACAAACAACATTCAGTGTCCATGCAAGATCAGAATGCAAAGGTTATAATGTCCAGAGTCATAAAACCAAGAGAATAATCCAAAACAAACCACTCAGAAAAGCAGTGTGAAACAAACAAAACTTCACACTGAGGGAACAAACAGTCAGGGTTTAAATAGGCCAGACTAATTAGACTGATGAGAAACACCTGAGAACAATCAGAGTTCAGGTGAGTGTGACCTCTGGTGATGAGTTGAGAAGTAGCAGAGAGTTTGACAATACCTAAGAAAAATAATATAATCATATCACAGTAAAATCCCCAGTGTTAAATCAACACTGCTCAGAGTGTATTTGGTCCCAGTCCAAATAGTGTTAAAGTAACACTGAACCAGAGTTAACATTAATGAGATAATTAAGTGATTAATTATTTGCTGATTGAGCATTAGTGATGAGCACCTGCTGTTAACAAGCAGAGTCACTGAAGAAAAGAGAAACACAAGAGCTACAACTTCAACCACAGCCTTAGATGAAATCAACTGAAGTAAAATACATTAAATCTCTCAAAATCTCAGCAGAGGAGGATTAAACAAATCCACAAACAGCATCACAAGCTTCACTCATTACTAAACAGATTGACTTTATTTCCGTCAAACGACAGAAGCTCTTATTGAGAATTATCAGAGGTTTAAATTTTGATGTTATATTGGTTAAAGACGATGCCACCATGACACTTTTTGAGGTCCCCCTGAAACATTTCCGTTGTGGTCCGTGCTATTTGCAGCACGTTTGTGTGTTTGGTTGTGTTGTAAGAATTTACAGCGTGTTTCCGTATTTGTGTTTGTGTTGCGAGGATTTGCAGCGCCTGTGTTGTCAAATTGATGAAGATGTTTTCTTAATTTGTTGTCATTTTATTCTGTTTGCATGTGTTTTCTTAAATTGCAGTGCGTTAAGCTCTCTCGGCCACCGTAGGTTCTGTGTATGAAGATCATTTACATAGAGAGACACTTTGCATGAGAGTGTTTATAGTGTTGTGAGTTTAACACTTCATGACTGAGAGCAGAACAGAACAGAATCTTCATCATCACACAAGACAAAACAACAACAATGAACAACATCATCATCCTTATCTGGACCATTGCAGCTTTTATTCAAGGTGGGATATTATATTTTGATGTGAATAATATGCTATTGTTGTTATTGTTGTTGTTTTTTTTTTACCATTTTAATATACCAATATTTTGTTATAAAGGTGGTTTACAAACAAAGTGACTTTTTTTCTCTTCTTCAGAATCCAGAGGAATCACTCCGACTCAACCTGAAGTTAAAACTGTCCAACAGGGTCAAACTGCTACAATAGAGTGTAATATAGATGTAGGAATATATGATGACCGCTTAGCCTGGTATCAGCAGAAACCTGGACAAGCTCCTAAACTCCTCATATATGGCATAAACACCCTCCAGTCAGGACCTCCATCTAGATTCAGTGGCAGTGGAACAGCAAATACTGGACGAGATTTTACTCTGACCATCAGTGGAGTCCAGACTGAAGATACAGGAGATTATTACTGTCAGAGTGGACACTATCTAAACAGTAAATATGTGTTCACACAGTGATAAAGAATCGTACAAAAACCTCCGTCAGTCAGAGTCACAGTGACTGCACTGATACGGATGAGAGATACTGCAGCTGCTGATGGAGGTTATTTGTTATAACAGTCTCATTCGGTCAAAAATGTTGAAGTCTTGTGCTGATTTGTGAGTCTCTTTCTGGATCTTTGATGTGTTTTTCTTACACAGCATCACTAGGAATGTATTTAATTCATCATTTAAAATGTTCCACCACAAAAAGTCCAGTTAAAGCTGATGACACATGTGAAAGAAACAGCAGTCAGAGTCCTCATGTCCTTTCAATCCAGAATTACACAAAATGCGATCAGCATAAGATCTCCTTTTGTATGTTTTGAACATTAAAATTTCATTCGTCATTTTTTTCCCTTCCACAGTGTCATTTCTGCCACATCTCAAATGTTGTACTGTGTTAAGTATCAATCTATGACAGTGGTGGAAATGATGTTTTTGAGTTGCACAAGCAAATAACATTTTCACACTCGTAATTCAATAAAATTACAGTTTACAGCTGGAAATGACACACAATTAAAATATTCTGCTCGGAAGTGATATTTGCCTTGTTTTTCCACTTTGTATTGGGGCAAAACCATTATAATAACACCACATGTGGAAGACAAACCTCTGCAGCCTGATGCTGCTTTCCTACACAGAGATTTGAGAAATGTGAATGAAATTCAAGGACTTACTGTATGAAGGTATTTTTGGTGCAAAACAACTGAGCGTCTGTGACGGCAGAATTTGTAGTTGTAGAGCACAGCCACACATGTAATATTGCATTTGAAGTCACAGACAAAAGTTGCAAACTTGAAGATTTTTTTTTCTCTCCCACAAACACAACACAACACAACACAACAGTTACACCTTCTCGAACCCTTCATTGCAGGTACACAAATCCTATTCTACGAATCACAAATCAAGAAACTGGTACGCTCGCATGTTTTGCTACTATTGCTGCAGTGAATATGGTGCAAAACACATTCGCACACCTGCATTAAAAATGTGAAGTCACGGACGAATTTTGTACATCCGCAAATCAGTAAGCAAATTCTTGTAATAAGATTTGCACACTTGTAGAATGTTTTCTTACACACACACACACACACACACACACACATACATATTTTATATTGGTAAATGTCTTTGCGAGTGATCAACGGTCTTCAGGTGAAGGATTTAAATAGAGAGAGTCACTTTGCATTGTCAGCACATGCTTCAGTGCTCTGAGAGTGTTTATAGTGCTGTGAGTTTAACACTTCATGACTGACACTGTTCATCATAACAGACAACATCTACAATGACATTCATTATCTTGATTTTGATCTTAGGGATGTATTTTCAAGGTAAGATTTTTAATTCCATTAGCTCATCAGTTAAAAATAATTTCAAAACTCTTTCAATTTCAAATCTTTTAATTGTTCTTCAGATTCTGCAGGACAAGTGACTGTAATTCAGACTCCAAAAGAGAAACAAGTTCAGAACGGACAAACAGTCACTCTGACCTGTAAAACCAGCAGCGCCATCGGAGATCTGTCAAATGGTTGGTGTAAGCAATGTTTCTCCTGGTACTTACAGAAACCTGGAGAAACTCCTAAACTTTTAGTTCACAGCATCAAAACCCTTAATACTGGAACTCCATCTAGATTCAGTGGAAATGGAGCCGATCATGGAACTGATTTCAGTCTGACCATCAGTGGAGTCCAGACTGAAGATACAGGAGATTATTACTGTCAGAGTGTACACTACATCAACAGTAAAAATGTGTTCACACAGTGATAAAGACTCGTACAAAAACCTCCATCAGTCAGAGTCACAGTGACTGCACTGATACAGATGAGAGATACTGCAGCTGCTCTACAACACAGTCACACACAACACTGATCAGATCACAAACACTAATAACACAATTCCATTGCAATCATCATCAATCTTTTATTGTTGGAAAGAATGAGTCAGTGTTTGAATATTATCAATATATGATCCCTGTCAATCAAACTGAACAGACTGCATTCAGTCACTTCTGTATACTTCAATGTCTGTAAAACTGAGCAGGATATTTGGTTAATTTCCTCTGTAAATGTTTATCCAGAGATGGGCAATCAAGTTAGTAACTCAGACTCGAGTAACACTCAAGTCCCATTTTAATAGACATCGGACTCTAGTGTATAGACTCGACCTGAAATGACTCCAGCCTTGACTTGGACTTCAGATGAAAGACTTGTGAGCATGTCTGTTTCTATCTACAGTTAAAATGAACATCTGCAGTATATACTAAATGCAAATGGCCTTCATCCAGTATACTTTTGCATCTTGACTTCATCTTATGTGTGGATTATTTGGTTTCATTTAAAAAACAGAAGCATGCTGAATGGACTGTGTGAATCTCACATTTCAAAATCTCTGTGCTCTGGTAAGTAATAAATAATGTTACATGCAGCCCAAAGATTACTGTATTATAAGAAAAAGCAGACAAAAAACACATTGATTGCCTCTGTTTGCATCTGCAAAGTGTCCATTAGACATTTTTTATGTGTTAATATCGATGTTTATGGCATGGTTACTGTCTGACTTGTCACTTGAGTTGATTTCCTCATGTAATTTCATTATTTACTTTTTTCAACCGTTATATGGAGTGTTTCATCGTAACAATCTGACACATTTTATTTTATATATATTTTTTTATTCTTTCATTATCAGCAGAAGAGTTTATTAATCTCATTTACAGCAGATTTGATTCAGTTTACTTTTTAGTATCCTATATTTCTCATTCATGCTTATGTTGTGTGCTGACACTTGCTAACACTTTAAGGAAATATATTTGATGATCTGTGAGTTTTAAGGTGACCTTTGAGGTGACCTCTTTTATCATGGATGTTGTGGAGTTTCTCCAGAAGCTTCTGTTCTTCATATGCAGTTCAATCATCATGATCACAAAAAAACTGAAGTTTAAGATTTACATTATTTAAGTCTAGAGTTACTTGACACAATTATGAGTTTTGATGATCTATATACAAATGAAAAAAAAGGGCTACATGCAAAGATTTTCCATATAGCAACCTGTCAACACTGATTCAACATTAAAAAGACCACAGTGGACAAAACCCAACAATAAACAGTAAAACTGATTTTTAGATAATAGTAATAATATTTTTACTGAGAATGAAACTAGTGCTTTTTATTTTAATAAATATATATATATATATATATATATATATATATATATATATATATATATATATGGTCTAAACTCATGATATGAAGAATCCAGTAATTACAGTGACTTGGGAAAAAAAAGAAAGAAAAAAAAAAAACATTTTATAAAACATTTTTTTAAACATTTAAAAAAACAACAACAACAACAACAAAAATAAATGAAATAATAATAATAATAATATGAATGACTGGAATAGATGCTGCATCCACACTGATAGATATCAGTATAAAGTCAAAGACTAGAGTCACATCAGCCAGCCAAACAACAAATAAACAATGACAACATATGAAAGTAAAATATTATATATATATATATAGAGAGAGAGAGAGAGAGAGGAGAGAGAGAGAGAAAGAGAGATTTTATTAGTTTGTTAGCAGCTTAAGCTGTTGTAAATCCTGCCCACTTTTTTGCATTGTCAGCACATGCTTCAGTGCTCTGAGAGTGTTTATAGTGCTGTGAGTTTAACACTTCATGACTGAGAGCAGAACAGAACAGAATCTTCATCATCACACAAGACAAAACAACAACAATGAACAACATCATCATCCTCGTCTGGACACTCACACTGTTTGCTCAAGGTTTGTAGTACAACTTTCATAAATATAATTAAATATTGTAAATGTTAAATATACATCATTTTGAATTCTTATGCCTTTGTTCCCTTTCTTCCAGAGTGTAAAGGACAGATCACTGTAACTCAGAGTCCATCAATAACAGCAGCTCAAGGACAAGAAGTCAGAATAAACTGTAAAGTCAGCAGTAGAGTGTATAGCGGTAATTACTTAGCCTGGTACTTACAGAAACCTGGAGAAGCTCCTAAACTCCTCATATATTATGCAACAACCCGTTACACTGGAACTCCATCTAGATTCAGTGGCAGTGGATCTGACACTGATTTCACTCTGACCATCAGTGGAGTCCAGACTGAAGATACAGGAGATTATTACTGTCTGGGTAACTACTACATAGACAGTAAACATATGTTCACACAGTGATAAAGAGTCGTACAAAAACCTCCGTCAGTCAGAGTCACAGTGACTGCACTGATACAGATGAGAGATACTGCAGCTGCTGATGGGAGGATGACACAAACAATACAGTGGCACACTGTATTAAACATTTCAGAGACAATTTATTTATATGATTTTCTAAGAATATGTAATAATATAATATAATATAATATAATATCACTTACTAGATTTGACATTGTCTGGAGAAAATTTGTATGGTGCTTGTTCATGGAAAACGTGCACTATGTTAACAGTAACAGTTTTCCAAGTTTTTTCCTTGTCTTCTTACCACCTGTGTGTAGCATATATATATATATATATATATATATATATATATGTACAGTACTGTACAAAAGTCTTAGGCCACTAGTATTTTCATCAGCTAAAAAATGGTTTAAAGTCAGTTAACGTCAGTCTTTTGCCATAGTGTATCAGTAGGAAATATCAGTTTACATTTCTAAACATTCATTTTGCCATTAATTGTAATAATCCAGTGAGATTTTTGTATGGAGCACAGGCTGTTGTCAGACTCCTTGTGCAAACAGAGATCTGATCTCTCCATCATTCAATCCAGTCTGTCTTAAGAAACAGAAAAAACGGAGACAGACTAAATCCAGAAGAACTGTGGCAACATCTCCAAGATGCTTTAAGAGTCCTATGCCTACAAAGCAACAGTACTGTTAAATTGTTTAGGCAGTTAGGCACATAAAATAAGGATGCTGTGACGAACAATGTCATAAATAGATTTTTTTTTTTTTTTATCAATGAACTTATATTAACTAAAATAAATCAGCATTTGATGTGACCATCCTTTGCGTTTAAAGCAGCTTTTGCCCTTTGTGCACTTGTGCATAGTTTTTCAGGTAGCTTTGCAGGTAGGTTACTTGAAACATCTTGGAGACGTTGCCACAGTTCTTCTGGATTTAGTCTGTCTCAGTTTTTCTGTTTCTTCATGTCATTCCAGAGACAGACTGGATGATGGTGAGATCAGATCTCTGTGTGGAGCACTGACTGTTGTCAGACTGCCTGTGCAAACAAAAATCTCACTAGATTATTACAATTAATGGCAAACAGAATGTTTGGAAATGTAAACCGATGTTTCCTACTGACACACTACAGCAAAAGATAAAAACAACTTATTTTAAACCATTTTTTAGCAGGTGAAAATACTTTTGCACAGTACTGTATATATATATATATATATATATATATATATATATATATATATAGACTGAGATATTAAACAATTTCGTTCAGTTTCTAATGTAGATATTTAAATATTCTAATATTATCTTACTTTCCAATCATTTGTTCATTAGGAGCCCAATGTCACACAGACGGTAGACGGTCGGGATCTCACAAATTCCCAATTCTGATCTTAGTCAGAGGCTGCAGGGTTAACTTATTCCTTTAAGTTTGGGAGCCTCATGCATGCTCATAACAAAAAGTGTAGTTTGCTTTGTCATGTTCATACAACTGGTTCACATTCATAAAAGTCAGTGATAGACAGAAATCATGAGCTCACAGAAGATGTGTTTTCTGCTCCATTCATTCATGGTCTTCAGTTTGACCTACTGTATCCTGAACACAGATTTGCATCAACATCAGAATTCATTTTAATCTACTGGAAATAATAATTTCATGAGGATACAGAATAAATCAAATATAACATTTTATTTGTCAGGTAAGAATGTATCATGCCTAGTACATAATTGAATGATAATGATAAATGATTGTAAGGATCCATTTGCTGCCCCAAAGGTGGAATCCAGCGACTTGGTTGAAGGTTTAATGCATGTTCGGTCTTTTAACAGCGCTTCTGCAAAATCCACTTAATTTATCAGGATTTAGTTTCAATTTTAATCTAACTCCATGTTTAATCTGACTCCAATTCCATGTGATCGTAAATGTAGGCGGTTTCTCTAATCTAAACTGATCACAAATACAGATTATGTGTCAATTTAGATATTTGATTATTCTGGAAATCCCATACTTTTAGTTATTGGTTCATTAAGGACCTAATATCACTTCGCAATTCACTTGGCCAACAGTGAATGCGCAGCACAAGCTTGCCAGTTCTGGACTTACTCAGAGGATGAGGGGTGGTTATAATACATTTTATGCACACTGCACCCTGCAGTTCTTACCATAACCTGTATTTTGTCTATAATTACGAGAACTACAACGTGTTAAGCCAGGGACAGTCAGTAATCGGAAGCTCTTAATGGTGTTCCCCATGGTCCAACCATTGGTACTTTGGTATGATCCATCCTGGACACAAACTTTGTGGAAAATATCAGACTACACTTTAATCTACTGGAAATAATGATTTCAGAAGAGATCAGACTGAATGTGACAATTTATTTGTCAGGTAAAATGTATCACGCCAATTACACAATTAAACAATGAAAATCCAATTCAGAATTAAATTTAGTTCCAATTCAGATAAATACCTTACATCAGTTGCTCGAAGATTAATCTAAGAGTAAGAGATGCATACCTGACTAAAGGGAGACACACAGCAGCATGTGAGTTCTAGTGCAGAGCTCCAGAGATTCACATACACTATGTGGGGGATTCTGGATATAGAAAAAAAAACAAAGTAGTGTTTTGTCACTTCCCTTATATATCCAGACCAGAACAAACAAATCTTCTAATCAGTTGTAAAATCATAAAGACCTTTTGGTTTATTAGGGAAAACACACCCCTCAGCAGCAAAACACAATTCTAAAAAAATGTTCAGTCTTCCTCATAATATAAGTGACTCCTGTGAAATTGAAACCATTTTACCAATCACATGGAGACCTTTAGAATGATACCAAACATGAAGGGGAAAAACTACATATTCACAAGTTTTAACACATGTAGTATATGGACATTCTTAGTGACTTTCAGTGGAATCGTTTGGGGGAAAAGTGTGAGGGAGGCAGAGAAGGCAGAGGGGAGAAGGGGATTGTGAATGAGCAAGGGGGGTGGTGTTTTTTGTCCTCTTTGAAGATCTCTTTTCCAGATTAGTTTTATTGTTTTGTTGCATGGCATCTGTTTTTGTCAGTGTTCCTGGACTATAAATTCATGAGGAAATAACTGCACATCTTACATGATAAATACATAGCATCATTTGCTCAAAGATGAATTTAAGAGTGAGAGATGCAAACCTGACAGCAGAGACAAATAGCAGAAAGTGTTCAGGACTCAACAACAGGTTTGTTTTAGGTGGGGATCAAATCCAGATCTTGTACGTTCAAAGTCAAAGAGTTTACTGATAGTAATTATTAGTGAATTAGACCCAATATTCTTCTGCAAAATTTTAACCACTAGAGGGCTGAAAGTTGGCCACTTCGGAGTGAAAACAATCATGGCCACCATATTAAAGGGTCGTTTCAAACCGAAGTGCTCAAAACTAGAAACTTCAAAGGGCCCTTCAGAATGAAGGATTTTGAAGGGTACAACGGATGGACACTTCGGGCCCCCATGATCCTTTGCGCTAACTCTTTCCATGTTGACGGCACCTCCGTGTGGTCACAGGATGATGACGTGGAAGGGCACTTCAAGAAACAGTTGTTTGGTTCTCTACACTCTTCAACCCTTCGAAGCTCTCACTCTGGAGGGTAAACCCTTTGAAGGCATTAGGGCATAGGGATGAGCCCTTCTGAATGGAACGCAGGGACAGTTTAAATAGGCCAGTCTAATTAGGGTGATGAGAAACACCTAAAAAAAATGTGGTGCTTATTTATGCAAAACTTGCCACCGCAACATCAGAACAAAAATCAGAATCAGAATGTATTTGAGTGATTCTGTTCCTCTCAGAATAGAGCAGCTCCATCAGCAGATGTTCAGATCCTCACAGGAGATTCATGACACAGTAAAACACACAGAGTCAACACAGAGAGAACCAATAGTGACCTTAGGAAATGTTTCAGTGTTTGAGGTTCATAATTTGACTGCACAGAATAGTTTCATAATTTCCTTCATCTGCAGGTGTTTTCATGGTTCACTGAGTGACATTTGATTATAAAATATGAGCTTGAGTTATGGGGCCTCATTTAAAGATTTTTTGAAATGTCCCTAAATGATTTACAAAACCATCTATGCATACAAAATGTTCCTAAATGCATTAATCTGTATAAATCTCAGTTCATTTAAATTCAAGCACAATGTGAACAAATGCACCAACCAACAGAACGACCACAAATATTCCTTAATGGTTCATTAGAAGAACAGCACTCATCACCACAAGGACAATGAAATCCAAACATGCATTTATTCAGGAACTCAATTTTTTTTTTTTTTCTGTCGCAAATCCCAATTTGTTTCTCTCAAATTTTGATTAAATAAAATCCAGTATTGTTTAACATCTTTTAAGATTTTAATTTATATATTTAAATAACATTTCACTCGTCTGTAATTTATTTTGACTTCTGCAAATATTAAGCAGATTAATATTAATCTAATAAATCCCCCACAAACAAAACCACCATCATTAAACACTTCAAAATCTGAACATTTAAAATTCAAAATCACAACAGGATATTGAACGATAGACAGTCAAACACTAATACCACAGTAAATTCACAAGATGGAATTGCACATAAAATATTTTATTATAAAAGAGAAATAGGAATATCACCTCAGTTTTCAGTCCAGTGTCAAACTTGTTTATATGTTGGAAATTATGATTTTAGCAGATTCTCTTTAATATTATTAAGTTTATTATCAAGTAAAATAATCATTTTTTGTAGAGTGTTTGTCTGATTTCTATAGCTCATATTCATCACTAAATATTAAAACTTCTAATGTTTTGCAGAACATTAACATGCATGAAGAAATTGATGTGAGGTCTGAGACTGACAGCTGCCTGTTCTGTGTATGAAGATCATTTACATAGAGAGACACTTTGCATGAGAGTGTTTATAGTGCTGTGAGTTTAACACTTCATGACTGAGAGCAGAACAGAACAGAATCTTCATCATCACACAAGACAAAACAACAACAATGAACAACATCATCATCCTCATCTGGACACTATGTTTATGTATTCAAGGTAAAGTTATTATTTATTTTTTTTTTTATGAAAATATTAAAGTAAAAAATGATATTATTATCAGCAATAAATGTCACACATAGACTCTGCTCTTTCTAACTCTTAACTATGTTTTTTTAGGTTTCAGTGGGCAGGTGACTGTGACTCAGACTCCATCTGTTAAAACAGTTCAGATTGGTGAATCAATCACTATAAACTGCAAAACAAACACAGTAGTGTATGATGGCTGTCCAGGTTCATATACTTGTATGGCCTGGTATCTGCAGAAACCTGGAGAAACTCCAAAACTCTTGATTCGTTATGCAGGCCAAAGAGAGTCAAACACTCCATCTAGATTCAGTGGCAGCGGATCCAGAACTGATTTCACTCTGACCATCAGTGGAGTCCAGACTGAAGATACAGGAGATTATTACTGTCAGAGTGTACACTGTCCTAGTAGCTGTGTGTTCACACAGTGATAAAGAGTCGTACAAAAACCTCCATCAGTCAGAGTCACAGTGACTGCACTGATACAGATGAGAGATACTGCAGCTGCTCTACAACACAATCACACACAACACTGATCAACAAACACTAATGACACAATATCATTACAATCATTATCAGTCTTGTATTTCTGAAGAGAATGAGTCAGTGTTTTAACATGATCATCATGTTTTAGGTGTAATATTTGATTCCTGTCAGTCAAACTGAACAGACTGTATTCAGTCACTTCTGCTGTATGGATGTGATGCTTTACATTTGACCCATAGAAAGTTTTTCATTTCTGCACAATTAGTGTCCGAACGACTCTTGATTTGTGATAATGGATTTTTATGATTTTAATGAGATTTTCATGTATACATTATCTCTTTGAAAGGTAATGAGTTTGTCTGTGTGCTGCTTGACTACAGCAGAAGTGAAACCGGTCTGTTTCAGTCCAGATCCTGTAACCAATCAAACAGTGACACTGGGAGTGTGGGCTGAAAATCCCATTTGCATTGTCAGGGTGGAGTGATTCTGATCCTCTCAGAATAGAGCAGCTCTGTCTCCAGAGACCATGTTCAAACCCCAAGAGCTTTATTTGACTACATTTACTGCTACTGATCAAGCTTCTGGAAACACCTGAACAAACACTACATGCATCTTCATCTGTTAGTTGAATGATGTTGTCAGACACTGTAAGATGTGAAATTATTTCCTCATGAATTTAAAGTCCAGGAACTCTGACAAAAACAGATGCCATGCAACAAAACAATAAAACTAATCTGGAGAAGAGATCTTCAGAGAGGGCAAACAACACCACCCCTATTGTTCATTTACAACCCCCTTCCTCCCTCTCCTCTCCCCTCCCTGCATCTCACACTTTTCCCCCAAAAGATTCCACTGAAAGTCACTATAAGAATGTTCATATACTACATGTGTTACATTTTGTGAATATGTTGATTTTTCCCTTTCATGTTTGGTATCGTTCTAAAGGTCTCCGTGCGATTGGTAAAATGGTCTCAATTTCACAGCAGTCACTTATATTATGAGGAAGATTGAACACTTTTGTAGAATTGTGTTTTGCTGCTGAGGGGTGTGTTTTCCCCTATAGGGTCGGGTGAGAATTTCCAGCCAGGTGTGACCCTGGGTCGCGAGATCTCCTGACAAACCGAAAGGTTTTTATGTTTTTACAACTGATTGGAAGATTTGAAATCATTATTTCCAGTAGATTGTGAGGAGGCTGGTGCTACCGCAAATTACGACCAGGATAGAGCAAACTGCAGGCTCAGGATTGAATGGAGCAGTAGGCACATCATCTGAGACCTCCTGATTTCTGTCTATCACTGATGTTAGCAAGTTGTACGGGAAGAGACTAAAGTAAACTACACTTTTTGTGAAGGCAAGCAGTAGGCGGCTGTCAAAAAGGGTATTAGTCACCTACATACCTCTGACTCAGCATCAGACTGGCGTTTTTGTGATCGTGAGATCGGCGTAATCGGCCGGCGCCAGACTCTGAGCGGCATCGGGTCCCCAATGAACGAATAATTGAAAGTATAGTGAGTCCGAAATGATCAGATATCTAAATTAATACTTAATTGATATTTGTGATCAGCCTAAATTAAACACTTAAATTCTAATGATCATATGAAATTGGAGTCAGATTAAACATGGAGCTAGATTAAAATTGAAACTAAATCCTGATAAATTAAGCGAACTTTGCAGAAGCGCTGTGAAAAGACCGAACATGCATTAACCTTTAACCAGACAACTGGACTCCGCGTTTGGGCCAGTGGATGGATCCTTACAACACAAATGGAGCTTGTTGAGAAGCTTTATTGAATGTTGCAGCAAACACAGCAGATTGAAAGATCAGCCAGTGCTTTGACACTAGAGCTCTCTTTCAGTATTGAGTTGTAAATGACTACAGCTGCAGCACTAGACTCATGTGAATCCTGCCTGACACAGGACACTCAGATACGCCTCATCTTCAGGAGAGAGCAGCGCTCACTGGAGAAACATCAGCACTCAGAGCGACTCTTGTGGAACGAGGCCTCTTGAGGAGCTCCATCATGTGTTACTCTGCAGACGTACAGCTCTCCTGTTTCCCAGCGTGCTTTGCTGAGGGTCAGGACACTACTGCGGCTGTAGCGGCCGTCCCGCTCACTCTCTGCACTGGTCTGAACCCCCTCTGTGACCTCTGAGCCGTCCAGTGTCCAGCTCACCAGCGCCCCCTGTGGAGAGTAAGAGCTGAGCAGGCAGAGCAGTGCGGCTGAGTCTCCAGAGATCTGCAGAGAAGAGGGCGGCAGCAGAGACACTGAGGGCTTCACTGTGGGACCAGCTGCAGGAGACAAACACAACACATTCACAAACACAAAGAAAACACAAACACTACATACATATTGTACACATATGTGTACATACACATTTTATATCCCTAAATAATGTCTCCGCATTTTAGTTAGGTGAGATATTTACATTCACAAACACTAAGAAAACACAATCACTACACACATGTTCCTCCACCAAAAGTCAACCACAGTGATACAATCTAATGAAACGGTCGTACAAAAACCTCTATTCCACTCGAGTGAACACAAACTCCAGCAGAGAGAGAGAAAACAACACTTCAACACTGATAGTAGAAACACATCAGCTGCTGACAACACTCAATCATGTCATTTTGGTAAAATACTCTTCAAAAAGTATAAACAAAACATTTTGTTCATAATATTTGTTATTTCTTGAAGAACAATTATTTTCATCTCATGTCAATAGACATACTTATATTTGACTTTATATTTGACCGCATTTTTTTTTTCATTCAGTCTTTTGTTGTGTGCTGACTAAAACTTTTTTGAGGAAATGTATTTGATGAACTCTGATGTGACCTTTGACCTCTTTTATCATTGACGATGTTGTGGAATTTCTCATAATGATGCTTTTTTTCTTCATATGGAGCTCAATCATCATGATTGACAGAACAACCTGCAGCTTCAGACGAATCAGTAATTGTGAAGTTCTCAGATTTACAGTCTAGACTCATTTGAAACAATTATCAATTATTAGTCCTGATGATCTTTATACAAGTGGGAAAATAGGCCACATGAAAAGAATTCCAGTGACATGTAAACACTGATTCAAAAAGACCACAGTGGGTCTTTTCTTTATAGATTACTCTAAATACAGTAAAACTGATTTTTAGATAACAGCAGAGCATAGTTTTACTAATAAAGAAGTTAGTGCTTTTTACTATGACAATATTTTTTATTATTTATTTATTTATTTTAAATGGTTTACACTCATACATAAAGAATGCAGTAATTTCAGTGACCTAGAAAAAAAAAAATGTAGTTTTATTCATGTTGGTTCCTCCTTATGGTGGCCACCATGTTGAAATCACATGACCAGATCAAAGAGTATAGAAGTACCAAGAGGCGAAACTCAATAGAACGCTCCATAGCAACAGTTCCGCCCATGACATAACTGTGCTGCCGCCATTTTGGACTGACACCTACACAAAACGCCGTAGAATAATACGAGCCAGTCGCGCTTGACCAACTTACAATGACTTATGTAAAGTTTGTATATATATGTATTTATATCTAAATTAAATATTATAGACAGGTCCCCTTCACCAATTGACTAGACTGTTTCATACTGCTTACTGTTTACCAAGTACACCGATACAATTACTGCAAACCCTTTACTTACCCATATCTATGTTCTACTGTATTTTTTTCCTTGTTAAGTTAAAAACTTAATGTAGTGAAATAACCAGATTCGATGTTTGGTAGTGATAGAGTCAGACACACTCAAATGTATTTATTCACAATGTAATTTTTTTTTATTAAAAAATACATTTATAAAAAAATGGTACACATTCATAAAAAACTGTTCAAATGTATCACAAAATATGAACAACTAGCAACCATTGTCTCAAGGACTCCAACTATTGTGAGGTCTCTGTAATTTGTATTAAGTATTAAGTGAACACTGAACTGAAAATAGTAATAGATCAAAATCAAATGAGCAACAGAGATCAAAACCACCACCGGCAATTGTGTTAGAAGAGATTAAGAGAGAGAATATTTTTGTACTGTATCAAGTGCACACATTTAACATTAACCGTAAATAGTAAGATAAATAAAGTGGAAGTGGTAGTAAAAGATCAAAACTATCAGCAGCAATTTTGTGTTTATGTGAGAGAGAAAATTCTGTAAGAGATTGTAAGATATAAGAAAGGAGTAGAATGGAAGTGGAAGAGAATGATTGTGGTACACGTGTGTCACAAAAAAGATCAAGAATTTACTGATGAGTTATCTTTAAAAATTTCCTGTTGCGTTTCTGATTAGGCTGAGAGATGTGCCGATTTTGGGTGCGCAATATATGATGAATTCTAATCCTGTTAAATAATTTTAACAAGTACACAAGTGATGTCTTGCACTCTTCCTTGTTACACACTACTTCCCTGCACTCACTGACAACCTCCATGCCACTTGTAAATAATTTCTTTCCCAGACCAACACTATGAACAACACTGTTTATATGTTTGCGGAAGTTAGCTTCCAGGGCTACGACTAAGTCCACCAGTGCAGTGCTGGGCACCTTCAGGCCCTTCTCTCCCAAGACAAGGTCAGTGTACTGCTTGTCTTTAAGGAAAGTGTATCTAGGATCAGTAGGAACATGTGTGCTAAGAACTTTGCATTCCTTGCAGGGACCTTCAGGATCAGCAAATTTCCCCACAACCTTGTCAGCGATGTATCCAGCGATGTAAACCAGCCCATTTCCATCATGATCAAATGGAGGTGGGTTGATGTCAGAGCTCAGGACACCATCACTGCTCTAGAAGCAATAACAAAATATAACATTAACAAATGGACTGACATATAGTCATATGCATCTCGTCAGTAAAGCCAGTACTTTGATTAGCAATATCGCATTCAGTAACACAAATGAATCACCCGCGAAATTGAACGCGATATTGTGTAGCTTGTCAGTGATCTACGGCTCCCTGTATTAACTGCTGCCCCATTTGAAAACAGGTGATGGAGATTTACTGCTAAACAAAGAACTGGCCTTACTAATGAGATGTACTTGAATATATTGGGTGATATATTGCCCTGCCCTAGGCTGCATTACCACCTCATGATATACAAACACTGTGTTGTTCATTATCCATTACTAATTATGTGTTGTGGGTTACATTGAAAATTCTCATTGGTGAGCATCAACAAGTTCTGTCTTTGTTCTAGACCTGATGTTCTTGGAGATAGCTGTTCCTGGCTGAGCACTCTCCCTCAGAGTTACTAAAGGTAGACAGCTGGTCCTTGCTGACTACTTGACCTGACTTCTCTGACTCACAGACCAAGAAATTCTCTCTCTCCCTGACCTCAGTGCAGTCCATTATATCTTGTTAGATAGTAATAAAACATAATTAAGCATTATTAGTTATAATGTAAATTTCAAAACATGACATTCTACATAATCAATAATTACTCACCAAAATCAGTAGCTACTCTGTAGTACCCGTGTTCTTCCATGATGCGCTTAGGGTCAACGATGACCTGAGGGCTCTCATGAGAGACATATGTACTGAACTGTAGCAACAAGGCGTCGAGATCTTGTTCACAATTTGTCTTTTCTGAATTGCTGAACATCAGTCCTGTGGCCACAGCTCGGTATTCACATTCGAACTGGACTGAGTCTGGGTTGTCGCGATTACCACCACGGGCTGAAAAATAAGTAAAAAACAAGTAATAAAAGGTAATTACAATCTATAGATACTGATGTACATGCTGACTACAATGTGTATGTTACATACCCCTAATGCTTGAGAAGGCATTTTCAAGGCAGTCTTGATTAAGACGATTTGTTAACAGGAAGGACACCTGATGACGTTGGCGAAGATCAGACCACAGCATTTTCAGGCACAAGATGTTGTGTTGCCAGCCCTCAACACATGGAATCTGCTTCTTGTTAGAGTTAGCACCGACAAGCTTCAGACGTGGGAGCCACTCCAGACACTTATCAAAGAATGGAAAATGGGCAGATGCATCTGAAATTGCACATTTGAGCTTGTGAGAATCTTTCAGCTGTTTGGAGTTAAAGCAGTCAAAAAGGCCATTGAAGTTCTCACAGAATCGGGCAGCCGCCAGTTTTGCTGATGCTGGCCTGTAAGACCCTTTATGTCTGTCAGAGCCTTGATTCCAACAGCAACTGAGTGACTCAGCACCTGTGTGGCTAACCTTACCCGCATGGAGGCAAATGGAGGAAGATGGACATGTTTCTTTGTTAGCCTGCAGCACAAACGGATTTCTTGGTGACTGTCATAAGCGTAGAGATCTTCCAGAATGTCCCAGGTTATCTCATTACCATCCAAAACAAAGCCATGGCGACGCCAATTGTTCCTGATGTTCTTTATGAGGTGGGGTGGATCCCACAGGCAAAACACTCTGATGCCATCAACACTGAAGAATGGCTGCTCCTTTGTCACTCCAAGGCGAGTAAGCATGGCGCGGTTACCAGCAGCCTGGTCACATATAAACACCAAGCATTCCATACCTGCCTTCCTCAGCTCACGGATTCCATCAAAGAGCATTGACTGAAGCCGCACATGTGGTATGGGCCCACTAGTAAAACAGTAGCCAAACAGCTGCTTCCATTTTGTAAAAAGGCCTCTAACCATAAAGCCAGAGGCGTAGTTGGCCACATATGGGGTGCGCTGACCTTTGCCAAAGTCCTCAAATCCCTCAACCCTATCAGCAGCTTCATTGTAGTGTACTGCTTCTTTCAATGACATCTCGTCTGTGACAATGGCACACAGTTTGTCGATGGGCTTAGTGGTCTCCATGGCCTTTCTCATGGTGGATAAAATGTTGGTATTGAAACCGGTTTTAAAATCAACAGCTTGGCAGGTCTTTTGCAGAGTACGGACAGATGGCATAGAAAACACTTTGCAGAGAAGCCTATAACACTTAGGACTTGCGTGCCAAAGAGACAGGAAGAATGCTTTATCTTGAGTGGTCCACCTGTAACCTTGACATTTTCGCTGAGACATTTGTAGCTGTGTGGACACAAAAGCATACACTTTAGCAGGAAGCAAATGCTGTAGCTCCTTCATCATCAGCTCCTTCTTTGTCAGCTCCTTTTTTCCCTTGCTGACCTTTTGGCGTTGCAGGTGCTTCACTTTTGCTCGCAGCTTGCTTACCTGGGATTTCAGAGCCCTGATCTTCAGTGTGAGCGAGCACTCAGCAGCAGCCGTACGATGACGCTGTCGTACAGATGAATATACCACATCCTCAATGTGTCGCTCTCGCATTGATGAAGACCCTGCTACAGCTTCCTCATTGACCTGCTCCTGTGATGAAGACCCTGCTACAGCTTCTTCATTGACCTGCTCCTGTGATGAAGACCCTGCTACAGCTTCTTCGTTGACCTGCTCCTGTGATGAAGACCCTGCTACAGCTTCCTCATTGACCTGCTCCTGTGATGAAGACCCTGCTACACTATCCTTTTCAGAGGGAGGAACATGACTCTGCTTGCCTGGGGAAACAGGGGAAGAGTAACAACTTTTGAAATTTAATTTTAACTGCAGAAAAATATTAATACAATAAATCAGACATTATTGCTGTAGAATGCTAGACACGTCCAAACTTCCTGTTTGTAAAGAGAATAAGTCAACCTATGAAATAAATGAGCATCTTACGTTTTTTACAGGGCAACTCCTGGCGGGACTTAGGAGGTTTGCGCTTCCTCTCAATGTCTAGTGGGGGAGGCGGATTAGGGGCATCAATAATTGTGGGCACAGCATCCCATTTCAATCCACCATGGCTGTAAGACAATGATAATTTATAATCCTCACTTCTTTGTATATATAGGAATTATCAACTCATCATATTAGGATTTTAATGCTACTTCAGTGTGTAATATGTATTACTACTATAATTATATTTCACAGGCATGTATGTAAGTGGCATACTAGACATTTTATGAACTTCAGTAATCACAGTATTTTTAACTATATCAGGAAACTACCAATGGACGAGGGTTCATTTGTGCAAGTATGTGGAGGTAGGTGCTGTATAGGTAGTTGGGTGCAGGAGTTTAGAAAAAGGAGAGAAGGAAAGAAAAGGAATTTCAGGCTCCACTGAATCTCAGGCATTAGTTTTGTTAGAGATGTTAGAAGGTACTTTAAGAACAACCAGTTTTTCGAAATGTTAGGCATATTTACACAGATTTTCATAAACCATTACAGTTTCATACTATACATACACATCAGATGGCCTTTTGAACTGGCTCTGGTGAAAATGAGCACTGCACACTCTATAGGAACGATGCAGCCGATCCAAAGGTATATTATCAAGGGATGCATTTCGAAGATTTTGGACCCACCGGGCACATCTGCAAAAGATGGGGCATAACTTCAGCTTATAAAAATGTTAGGTATAAAACTACTACTACAAGTAAAATTCTCTTCTTTTACTTCTGAAAAAATATCTACTCGTCTCAGACAAGCATTAATTTCGATTTACAGTTTTTTACAGACGCTAGGACACATTTCTCAATACAAAATGTCACTTTTGCAAAACTATTCACACAGTGAGCACAACAGAAGTCTATGTGGGCTAAACTGAGGATCAATTATCATTGTTTTGGCACAAAATGCAATCAATGACTACATCTCTCAAATTTCATGACTTCTTTTCTCACTCAGACACAACAACTGCCAAAACTCTTTGTACATGCAGGACATTTGCATTTTTTGCAAAAGTGACCTAAGTATTGAGAAATGTGTCCTAGCGTCTGTAAAAAACTGTATTAACTGTATATAAAATTCAACCCGCCAAAGTGGTCAGTGGGAGTGACTGTGTTACCCGCTACAGCTGAAATCAACCTGCATTTGGCGAGTTGGCGGATGTTAATGTCAAGCAGTCCTGCTAACAATTTAATATGTACTGTAAAATCAATTCATAGTTAAAATATTTCCCCTTGTTATTATTATTACCTTTGTGGATCACTTGGAAACCGGTGAAACGCAAAATCATGCCTGGTGGATTGATAATTGCTGCAATTTATTGCAGCACACTCCTTACGTTTCAGCCACTTGCTCGCTCGCATCTTCTACACACTTTTTGCAGGTGTCAGTCCAAAATGGCGGCAACGCCTCCGCAGCGCCATCTATAGACTGTTGCCCATATCAGTACAGAGTTTCGCCTCTTGGTACTTCTATACTCTTTGCTATAAATACATGAGCAAATAATTTCACATCTTACATGATAAATACATAAATTCATCTTTGAGCAAATGATGCTAAGAGTGAGAGATGCAAACCTGACAGCAGAGACACAAATAGCAGAAAGTGTTCAGGACTCATCAACAGGTTTGTTTTAGGTGGGGATCAAATCCAGATCTCGTACATTCAAAGTCAAAGAGTTTACTGATAGTAATTATTAGTGAATTAGACCCAATATTCTTCTGCAAGACGCATGCAAAATTTTAACCACTAGAGGGCCGAAAGTTGGGCACTTCGGAGTGAAAACCATCATGGCCGCCATATTAAAGGGTTGTTCCAAACCGAAGTGCACAAAACTAGAAACTTCAAAGGGCCCTTCGGAATGAAGGATTTTGAAGGGTACAATTGATGGACACTTCGGGCTCCCATGATCCTTGGCGTTAATTCTTTCCATGTTGACGGTGCCTCCATGCAGTCACAGGATGATGACGCAGAAGGGCACTTCAAGAAACAGTTGTTTGGTCCCCTACACCCTTCAACCCTTCGAAGCTCTCACTCTGGAGGGTAAACCCTTTGAAGGCATTAGGGCATAGGGATGAGCCCTTCTGAATGGAATGCAGGGACAGTTTAATTAGGGTGATGAGAAAAAAATGTGGCGCTTATTTATGCAAAACTTGCCACCGCAACATCAGAACAAAAATCAGAATCAGAACGTATTTGAGTGATTCTGTTCCTCTCAGAATAAAGCAGCTCCATCAGCAAATGTTCAGATCCTCACTGGAAATTCATGACACAGTAAAACACGAGTGAACACAGAGAGAATCAATAGTGAACTTAGGAAATGTTTCAGTGTTTGAGGTTCGTGATTTGACTGCATAGAATAGTTTCAGAATTTCCTTCATCTGCAGGTGTTTTCACGGTTCACTGATTGACATTTGATTATAAAATATGAGCTTGAGTTCTGGGGCCTCATTTATAAAGATGTGTAGAATTTTTTAAATGTCCCTAAACGATTTACAAAACCATCCATACAGACAAAATGTTCCTAAATGCATTTATCTGTATAAATCTCAGTTCATTTAAATTCAAGCACAATGTGAACAAATGCACCAACCAACAGAACGACCACAAATATCCCTTAATGGTTCATTAGAAGTACAGCACTCATCACCACAAGGACAATGAAATCCAAACATGCCTTTATTCAGGAACTCATTTTTTTTTTTTTTTTTTTGTCACAAATCCCAATTTGTTTCTCACTTTTAGGATTAAATCCTACATTGTTTAGGATACGATTGTACATGCATTTTATGAGGACCTTTTTTTAAGCTTAACAAGACAAAAATAAGTCAAATATTAATGTATTTGTAACTGGATTTTGATTAAATAAAATTGTTTATTATCTTTTAAGATTTTAATTTATATATTTAGATAACATTTCACTCGTTTGTAATTTATTTTGACTTCTGCAAATATTAAGCAGATTAATATTAATCTAATAAATCCCCCACAAACAAAACCACCATCATTAAATGCTTCAAAATCTGAACATTTAAAATTCAAAATCACAACAGAATATTGAATGATAGACAGCCAAACACTAATACCACAATAAATTCACAAGATGGAATTGCACATAATATAATTTATTATAATAGAGCAATAGGAATATCACCTTAGTTCTCAGCCCAGTGTCAAACTGGTTTATATGTTTGAAATTATGATTTTAGCAGATTATCTTTAATATTATTAAGTTTATCAACAACTCAGTAAAATAATCAAACATTTTTTGTAGAGTGTTTGTCTGATTTCTATAGCTCATATTCACCACTAAATTTTAAAACTCCTAATGTTTTGTAGAACATGAACATGCATGAAGAAATTCATCTGTGGTCTGAGACTGACAGCTGCCTGTTCTGTGTATGAAGATCATTTACATAGAGAGACACTTTGCATGAGAGTGTTTATAGTGCTGTGAGTTTAACACTTCATGACTGAGAGCAGAACAGAACAGAATCTTCATCATCACACAAGACAAAACAACAACAATGAACAACACCCTCATCCTCATCTGGACTCTCTGTTTATGTATTCAAGGTAAAGTTTTTTTAATGAAAATATTAAAGTAAAATATTATTATATTATTATTATCAGCAATAACTGTCACACATAGACTCTTTCTAACTCTAACTATGTTTTTAGGTTTCAGTGGGCAGGTGACTGTGACTCAGACTCCCTCTGACAAAACAGTTCAGATTGGTGAATCAATCACTATAAACTGCAAAACAAACACAGTAGTGTATGATGGCTGTCCAGGTTCATATACTTGTATGGCCTGGTATCTGCAGAAACCTGGAGAAACTCCAAAACTCTTGATTCGTTATGCAGGCCAAAGAGAGTCAAACACACCATCTAGATTCAGTGGCAGTGGATCCAGAACTGATTTTACTTTGACCATCAGTGGAGTCCAGACTGAAGATACAGGAGATTATTACTGTCAGAGTGCACACAGTGGTGATGTGTTCACACAGTGATAAAGAGTCGTACAAAAACCTCCATCAGTCAGAGTCACAGTGACTGCACTGATACAGATGAGAGATACTGCAGCTGCTCTACAACACAATCACACACTGATCAGTGAACAAACACTAATGACACAATATCATTACAATCATTATCAGTCTTGTATTTCTGAAGAGAATGAGTCAGTGTTTTAATATGATCATCATGTTTTAGGTGTAATATTTGATTCCTGTCAGTCAAACTGAACAGACTGTATTCAGTCACTTCTGCTGTCTGGACGTGATGCTTTCCATTTGACCCATAGAAAGTTTTACATTTCTACACAATTAGTGTCAGAACGACTGACTCTTGATTTGTGATCATTTTTATGATTTTAATGAGATTTTCATGCATACATTATCTCTTTGAAATGTAACGAGTTCGTCTGTGTGCTGCTTGACTACAGCAGAAGTGAAACTGGTCTGTTTCAGTCCAGATCAGGCCTCTTGAGGAGCTCCTTCATGTGTTACTCTGCAGACATACAGCTCTCCCTCTTCCCAGCGTGCTTTTGGGTCGTCCCGCTCGCTCTCTGCGCTGGTCTGAACTCCCTCGGTGACCTCTGAGCCGTCCAGTGTCCAGCTCACCTGCGCCCCCTGTGGAGAGTAAGAGCTGAGCAGGCAGAGCAGTGCGGCTGAGTCTCCAGAGATCTGCAGAGAAGAGGGCGGCAGCAGAGACACTGAGGGCTTCACTGTGGGACCAGCTGCAGGAGACAAACACAACACATTCACAAACACTAAGAAAACACACTGCAGCTCCAGCACTCTTTTGCCCTGCATCATTCACATCCTTTCAGCATGACTTTTAGGAGCAGACATGTGGAAAGCAGTAAAAAATCATAACAATCTCATAATTCATCTTATTCAACATCACTACAGCTGATATATATTTATACAATATACAAACTACACAATCACTATATACATTTAAATCAAACCTCATAAATAAAGCTAAACTTACTAAGACACTGACTGCTTTATTTACAGTACGTTTTTACATCCAAACACAACATTTTGTTTATGTGAGATCTTTTTTATACTTTTTTTTTTATACTTTTCAAACAATTTTAAATACATAATATTTGACTAAGTTTCAAAATGTTACTGTTCAGAATTAGAAAACAACTGAATCAAATGAGTTTAAAAATGTAAACTTTTTTTTTTTTTCAAAACCACTGAATTACAAGAACAGCATGAGCAAAAGAGATTCAAAATTATTGACTGAATTACAGAAAGTTGCTACATTTACATTTTAACATCAAATCCCTCTTTTCTGTGTATGACATCTACAATAAAATGTACTTGACGATGAATGTAAAACGATGTACTTTTTTCCATAATCAGATGAAGAGTTTAGTTCTCTCATTTTCAATAGCCATAATTCAGTTTGAGTTTATATCGAATCTTTCTCATTCATTCTCTTGTCATGTTCTGATATAACACTTATTAAGGAAATGTATTTAATGGTCTGTGACCATTCATATGCAGCTCAATCACCATGGATCACAAAAAAAAATAAAATAATAGTAATAATAAATAAACAAAATAGAGTGCACAATAAGTAATCTTCAGTAAAATTGCCTTCAGTAAAACAGTCATCAACAATAATACAAAGTAGCTCAGTATGTTTCTTTACAGCATGGTTGTTCCTGATTTAAGTTGTAGCAAGAAAATGAAATATTTCAAAAAGATTTGAACAATAGTTACTAAAAAGAACTGTAGTGTAGAGCATGCATTTCTTATGTTTATTCTGGTACTATTCCTATTGGCTGTTTGTTACATCAGTTATAAAGTATGTGCTGAGTTACATGCTTTACATAGAGTCTTTTGGAGGTTGCTTGCATGCTGAATGACATACAAAATGACATACAAACTGTGTGTTTATGCAGCTTGTACTGTTGTTGAGTGCACTGTGTGACTACATTGTTTAAGAAGTTCAGTAAACTCCATGTAAAAGATCTTCTAGTCATCGCTCATTCTGCTCATGTTTCCACATAAGCATTAAAATGAAACCAACTGCACTGTCGACATAACATTAGTCAGAATGTAAAATCAAATATGCTATGCGTTTGTTAGCAGCTCAAGCTGTTGTAAATCCTGCCCACTTCTTTGCATTGTCAGCACATGCTTCAGTGCTCTGAGAGTGTTTATAGTGCTGTGAGTTTAACACTTCATGACTGAGAGCAGAACAGAACAGAATCTTCATCATCACACAAGACAAAACAACAACAATGAACAACATCATCATCCTCATCTGGACTCTGACTCTCTGCATTCAGGGTAAATATTTTGAACTAAATAACATTATACACATCTTATGTACAGTCCAAGAACCACTAAATCCCTAAAATGTCTTTTTTCAGAGATTTGGGGACAAGTGACAGTGACTCAGAATCCAGCAATAAAATCCATCAAACAAGGAGAAACTGTTACGATCAGCTGTAAAACCAGTCAGCTGATTTCTGGCTGTAGTAGCTGTGTGTCTTGGTATCAGCAGAAACCTGGACAAGCTCCTAAACTCCTCATATATTATATAAACAACCTCCAGTCAGGAACTCCATCTAGATTCAGTGGCAGTGGATCTAATTATGGAAGTGATTTCACTCTGACCATCAGTGGAGTCCAGACTGAAGATGCAGGAGATTATTACTGTCAGAGTTTCCACTATCCAAACAGTAAAGCTGTGTTCACACAGTGATAAAGAGTCGTACAAAAACCTCCATCAGTCAGAGTCACAGTGACTGCACTGATACAGATGAGAGATACTGCAGCTGCTAATAGAGGGTATGACACAAACAATGCAATGACAATAATGTTTAACAAATTTTCTAATGACCAAATATTAATGTATTTACTAAAGATACCAAAGATATAGTTGTTGTATGTAGCTTATTTTATTTTAAATAACACTTAGTGCTCAGTCAGTTCAGTCTTTGTTTCAGATCAGAGTATGAGAATGGAGAGGAAACTGAGGCAGAGATTTTTAATTATGATTTTTGAATGCAGAACAACAGTGTTTTCTCTCATTATTTTTCACTAATTATTCAGAGTGGTTTCTTTCACCAGTGAGTGTGGAAAACAAATGCAAATTGAACTAACACCAAAACACCTTCAAACTTTTAAGGACAACTTTAGCATGGATGTGTTCAATTCACTCAGAAAAATTTTGAATGTAAAACAAACAAACAAACAAACAAAAACAATTAACATAATTAACAACAGTGATGATTAATGATAAATGCAGCATACATGAAAAAAAAAAAAAAACTTTATATTTTTCCAAGATCATAACTGATTTGAGATATTTTTGGTTGGACACCCTGTTATAATTTTCTCCATTTGCAGGTGCTTTCATAGTTAATTTTGACAAGAGGAATCAAAGCCATAAAGATGACTGGATGAACTTAATGTGTGAAAATGTGCAGTACACAACTTATTTCTGAAGTGACAAATATGCAGTAATTTCAGCTGCAATTTCAAACATCTCTTTCTATTTTCATTTTGTAAACAGACTGCCAAAAGTTAAGAAATTTTAAGTTAAGAATAAATCTATTCACCCAAACTGCCTTGAGTCAGGCCAGGCTGCTGCAGGTTGTTTAATGTTGTGAGGACTGTTTTCTTGACTTACATTGGGCCTGATAACACCAATCAATCATCACTGAATCAAAACTTCCATATTGTTTGTGAACGTGTCTCTTTTCATGATTTCTGACCTGTCTGCCAATGACAAGAGCACTAAAATAATAAAACATCAATAATGGGAAGCTGAGAGTTTGAAATCTGCTACAAAAGAACTAAACAAAATTAGTAAATCGCCGACTTGGAATTATAGGCAGGTTCTGTCTGCATTCTGAGTGGTTCTGAGATATTGAGCTTCAAAGTTTTTGCATTGGACGTAGCAAAAATGATATGGGGAACAAGTCTCTTTCCTACATGAACATGACAGAGACCCTAAATCTATTCTAAATGTACAATATCAAAATCCTCTTAAGTTAGTAAATGGGGATTTTGGGAACAGGTCAAATGCAGAAAAAACTTTTTAATTCTAAAAAGTCATTTTCTGATTGGAATTATAAGGTTCTATATTGCAAAACAATATTTTTTCAAGAAATACATACAGTTTACTTATAATTTGTTTTAAAACATAAAATTAGTGTTGTAACAATGTTTCGACATGTATGAGAAAGGGTAAATTTAATTTGTCCTATTATATTTATTTTATATTTTAGGACAAATATTTCTTGTCATGTTCAAGTTAAGCATAAAAAGCTGTGCTAAATATTTTGTCCAGAGCCGGTGTTAATTTTAGGTGGGAATAAAGGAAAGGATGTGATGTGTGGCCAAGTATGGTGACCCATACTCGGAATTTGTGCTCTGCATTTAACCCATCCAAGTAGCACACACACACACACACACACACACACACACACACACACACAGAGCAGAGGGCAGCCATATAGCTGGGACTCGAACCCACAACCTTTCAGTTACAAGCCCAACTGCCTAACCATTAGACTTTATTCCACAGAAGTAGCAGAGGTAAAACTGCTTTCTCTCTAGAGATCAGTATGTCTGAGATAACCTGCTAACTTTTAGTGTTGTAATTTTGCAATTAGATTGTTGACTATTTGGCTTTAAGGCTTAACATTGTACAATTTAAGACATTTTAAGACTTTAAACTGCAAGAAAACAGACAATGCTTAAGTTGTTTAACAAAGATTAACACTTAAATGCATGAATGTTTCGCCAATCATTACATATTTCGGTCTTTGGCGACCCGGAACAAGGCTATATCTAACATGGATGGATCTCTATCTGCTGCAATAGCGAAATGCTCTGCTGATATTTTAATAACAGTCACAAAAGAATAAAATAAAGCATATTTTGTTAAACTTGGAAGGGCTCAATCTGAGCAGATGGTTTTACGATCACTGTCATCATCCCCAGTAGATTCAGCATCTGGCTCATATATCTGCGAACTCAACCATATTCTCAAATCGTTTTCAATGACTTCAAAAACATTTTGATAGCTATTCATGACATCCACCATCAAATGACAGTGACACTTATATTTCACTGCGTACAATAAATGCTCTGCAGTAAAGCCATCCAAGCCAGTTCAATTTTTGCAGATGATATTATTTGTTTTATGCCCGTGATAATTACGAGTGAAAAACTGACTTTAAGAAATGAATGAGGCAGAGGCTAATCATTGACGTCCCGGATTGTTAAAGTGCTGAGGTACGGGTTTAATAAATATGAAAAAATGTTTCACTGACTATATATTAATATTATTATATTATATATTATACAATTATATATAGATATATAATTAAGCATATTTAAATAAACACACTGTAATGTATTTTAGGCAAAAAATGTTATTAATTTAGAATACATTTTTTTAAAAAAAATCTAGATTTAACTTACCAGGGTACTTCATAACATTATAAACATGCCTTAACAAATGTATTGGACAACACACTTCAATTGAAATTAAAATCAATTATCAGAATCAGAATCATAAACATATATTTGTCAAAAAGTATACTTTTTGACAAATTAACAATGATTTAAAAATGCACGTTTAAGTAAAACTTACTTTAAGTGTAAGTGTACCATGAAAGTGTATTATCTTTATGTACACTTAAGTTATCTTTAAAGTGAGTAATATATTATTTGCAAGTTTAAGATTTGAAGTATACTTTTTTCACAGATTAGGTTGTTAGTGGCACAAATCCTGCCCACTTCTTTGCATTGTCAGCACATGTTTCAGTGCTCTGAGTGTTTATAGTGCTGTGAGTTTAACACTTCATGACTGAGAGCAGAACAGAACAGAATCTTCATCATCACACAAGACAAAACAACAACAATGAACAACATCATCATCCTCATCTGGACCATTGCAGCTTTTATTCAAGGTTGGATGTTTATTTTTGATATTGATAATATGTTATTGTTTTTATTATTTAATTATTCTGCTTTAAGAAGACTTGCAAACTAATTTATTTTATTTTCTCTTCTTCAGAATCCAGAGGAGTCACTGTGACTCAGCCTAAAGTTAAAACTGTACAACAGGGTCAAAGAGTTACAATAGAGTGTAGTACAGATGAGGGTATTTATTCTGACAACTTAGCCTGGTATCAGCAGAAACCTGGAAAAACTCCTAAACTTCTGATTTATGACATAAGAAACCTTTATTCAGGAACTCCATCAAGATTCAGTGGCAGTGGATCTGCCTATGGAAAAGACTTCATTCTGACCATCAGTGGAGTCCAGACTGAAGATGCAGGAGATTATTACTGTCAGAGTTACCACTACATCAACAGTAAAGATGTGTTCACACAATAACAAAGAGTCGTACAAAAACCTCCGTCAGTCAAAGTCACAGTGACTGCACTGATACAGATGAGAGATACTGCAGCTGCTGTTGGATGTGATGAATCTCAATCACTCTCATCTAATAAAATAAAATGGGCATTGCTAGGGATTCTGGGCCCCTTGTCATTGTTTCTAGACCCCTCAGATGAAACTGCAAAATCGCTGGGCATCTCTCTACCTGAAGGCCCCTGTTCCAGCATTACCCCTGTCTGATGTTCCTGTATGTGTGGTTCTGAAACAAATTAACACACACACATACACACAAAATAAACTTCCTCATTCATTCATCCAAGTATTTCACAAAAATAAACACTCAATGACATGTGCCACTAGCATGTGAATGAACGTTTAGCTGAACATCAGCAGACATGAGCATTTGGCAAATAGCTGATCAGTTATCTTCAAAAAAATATATTGGATCGTGTTCAAACATACAGTAATGAAAAAATGTGCACAATACATTTACAAAGTTACAGTGAAGCATTACCTTAAAAAACAAAACAAAACCTCACAAACATTCTGTATATGAATATGAATGAAGGCGGATGTTGCTAGGTTAATAGTATGGCGTACTGTATTCAGTAAGTGTTTGGTCCAGCTCTTGAAAGATGTGTTCAATTCATGAAATTTGCCTTTTATTTTCAGTGTCACTGAACTAAAATTCACATTAACAGCATAGTGATAAATTTTATTATGTCCCTCATGAATCTGTTAGTTTAATATAGTTTGTTAGAAATTATAACATGACGACACATTCAGTCACCTGCAGTGTCTTAGTAAAGGCTGTTGATGAAATATTGTGGCATTAGAAATTTGTTGGAAAAAGTAAATATATATATATATATATATATATATATATATATATATATATATATATATACACACACACACATACACATTTTATATTGGTAAATGTGTAAATGTCTTTGTGACTGATCAACAGTCTTCAGGTGAATGATTTAAATATAGAGAGTCATTTTGCATTGTCAGCACATGCTTCAGTGCTCTGAGAGTGTTTATAGTGCTGTGAGTTTAACACTTCATGACAGACACTGTTTATCATAACAGACAACATCTACAATGACATTCATTATCTTGATTTTGATCTTAGGGATGTATTTTCAAGGTAAGATTTTTAATTCCATTAGCTCATCAGTTAAAAAAAAAAAATCAAAACTTTTTCAATTTCATGTCTTTTAATTGTTCTTCAGATTCTGCAGGACAAGTGACTGTAATTCAGACTCCAAAAGAGAAACAAGTTCAGAACGGACAAACAGTCACTCTGACCTGTAAAACCAGCAGCTCCATTGGACGTCAGTCAGATGGTTGGTGTAAGTCTTGTTTCTCCTGGTACTTACAGAAACCTGGAGAAACTCCTAAACTTTTAGTTCACAGCATCAAAACCCTTCATACTGGAACTCCATCAAGATTCAGTGGAAATGGAGCCGATTATGGAACTGATTTCAGTCTGACCATCAGTGGAGTCCAGACTGAAGATACAGGAGATTATTACTGTCTGAGTGCACACTTGATCAACAGTAAAGATGTGTTCACACAGTGATAAAGAGTCGTACAAAAACCTCCGTCAGTCAGAGTCACAGTGACTGCACTGATACAGATGAGAGATACTGCAGCTGCTCTACAACACAATCACACACAACACTGATCAGATCACAAACACTATAACACAATTCCATTGCAATCATCATCAATCTTGTATTTCTGAAGAGAATGAGTCAGTGTTTGTATATTATCAATATATAATCCTTGTCAATCAAACAGAACAGACTGCATTAAGTCACTTCTGTATACTTCAATGGACTGTGTGAATCTCACATTTCAACATCTCTGTGCTCTGATAAGTAATAAATACTTACTACATGCAGCCCAAAGAATACTTTATTATAAGAAAAAGCAGACAAAAAAAAAAACAAAAAACACATTGCCTTTGTTTGCATCTGCAAAGTGTCCATTAGACATTTTTTCTGTGTTAATATCGATGTTTATGGCATGGTTACTGTCTGACTTGTCACTTGAGTTGATTCCCCCATGTAATTTCTTTATTTACTTTTTTCAGCCATTATATTGAGTGTTTCATCGTAACAATCTGACACAAAAGCTTATGCGTTCTGCTTTTTTTTGTGTGCTGAGACTTGCTGACACTTTAAGGAAATATATTTGATGATCTGTGAGTTTTAAGGTGACCTTTTTTATCATGGATAATGTTGTGGAGTTTATTATGCAGTTCAAGCATCATGATTCACAGAAAAGCTGAAGTTTAAGATTTACATTATTTTAGTCTAGAGTTACTTAACACAATTATGAGTTTTGATGATCTATATACAAATAAAAAAAAAAAAAAAAAAAAAAAAATGGGCTACATGCAAAGATTTTCCATATAGCAACCTGTCAACACTGATTCAACATTAAAAAGACCACAGTGGACATAAAATCCAACAATAAACAGTAAAACTGATTTTTAGATAATAGTAATAATATTTTTACTAATAATGAAACTAGTGCTTTTTATTTTATTATATTTACAAATATATTAAAATGGTCTAAACTCATGATATGAAGAATCCTGTACTTACAGTGACTTGGGGAAAAAAAAAAAAAAAAAAAAAAAAAACATTTTATTTATAATGTCAAACTCTCCTTAAGGTGGATATGTTTGCTTAAATAAAAATAAATATATGCATGACTGGAATAGATGAATATGTTATTTCTACAGTGGGAATGGAAACTGAAAATGTTGCATCTACACTGATAGATATCAGTATAAGTCCAAGACTAGAGTCACATCAGCCAGCCAAACAACAAATAAACACAACAAATATTCTACAATTAATCAATATGTAATTATCACTAAATGGTTTAAACACTTTACTATCAATAACAGCAGCTCAAGGACAAGAAGCCAGAATAAATTGTAAAATCAGCAGTAGAGTGTATAATGGTTATGCTTTAACCTGGTTCTTACAAAAACCTGGAGAAGCTCCTAAACTCCTCATATATGATGCAACAAACCGTTACACTGGAACTCCATCTGGATTCAGTGGCAGTGAATCTGGCAGTGATTTCACTCTGACCATCAGTGGAGTCCAGACTGAAGATACAGGAGATTATTACTGTCAGAGTTACCACTACATCAACAGTAAATATGTGTTCACACAGTGATAAAGAGTCGTACAAAAACCTCCGTCAGTCAGAGTCACAGTGACTGCACTGATACAGATGAGAGATACTGCAGCTGCTGATGAATGTGAATTATCTCAATCTCTCTTGTCTGTAGATCACTATATTGCAATAGAGCACTATCTGTTTATTTACCCAACATTACAAATAAATATTAAAATTGTACAGGATGAGCAAAACAATCCACTTAGGTAAAAATCACTCAAATCTTTCTGGGTAGTTTAATAGTGAGTAAAAGTATTCACTAGTACTGCTGCATTAACTTAGTTTCTGAAGGGTTAATTTTAATTAATTATTGAATTAACCCTTGTGCGTCAATAAAAAAAAGAAAAAAAAAAAAAAAGAAAGAAAAAAGTTACACATAGGTCCTTAGTGGACAAAAAATGTCCATGGCAGATTATTGTTGAAGTAAAAAAAAAATTAAAAAGTAAAAAAAAAAAAAAAAAAATGTTATAGAGGTTTAAGTTTATGAAAATGTTTTATGAACAAAATATATATTTTATGAAACATGTTGAACTCTAAATTTGCTAGAAAATCAAAGCCATAAATCTAAACAAGTTGTGTTTGAGGTTGACATCTCAAAAAATGAGCTTTCAGTAAGATTTTGTTTGGGCCCAGTACCAGATTTTCCCTGTTACATGCTAGCAAATCTCCACTGGAGCACACATTTTTATTCTTTTTTTTTTTTTTTTTAATTAGTTTTACATTGCATAATAAACACTAAACCAAAGAACAACAATAAAAGAACAAAATAAATAAAAGGAAAAACAGACTTAAGAGCAATCAGGCAAAAACAAAAAGCACTCAAAAGGGGGCAGACAGCATACTAAGCACTACATTGCTGGTTGGAGTCAACATTATAGTGGTCTAAATGATCTAGAAATGGTTGTCATATACTGCAAAATTAATCTAGATTACCCATAACTCCATACCGGACTCTTTCCATGTGCAAAATTCCTGTAAGACAGGTCAACCAGGTCTTAAACTGAGGAACAGTGTCTGTTTTCAAGACTTCTTGAGTTATAGCATGTTACGACTTCTTGATTTTAATCTAGGGTTGGAAGCTGTAACATTTAGATTGTGACCAGTTTTGTGATGTGCAGGAGTAAAAAGACAAAGCACAAACCGAAAGTAATGCCAACAAAGGATCATTTATTTTACAAAATTAAGAGAAAAACAGAAAATAACAATAATAGTAATAATAAATAATAATGAAAAGACTTAACAACAAAAGAGTAAATTATATACAATATTTACACAAGAAAACAAAAAAAAAAAAAAAAAAAAAAAAAGATAATAAGCCCGCAGGAGAGAGTTGGACGTAAGTGGCGCTAAAGAAAAGAAAATAAAACAAAATCAAACTAACTCAATATAACCTCTAACCTAACTGAAAAGAAAATCAAAGCAAGTCTTCGGCGTTTCTAGACGCCCTAACTTACCTATTCTAAAACTGCCTAACAAAAGATAGAAGTGCAGCGCCCACTTCTAAACTAGTGTGTCTATACATAAAGATCGCTAGATGTTGCAATATGTATGTCACGTGACATATTACCTGTCCAAAAACTCCTGGGGAAGAACGCAAAGGTTGTCATCAAAATAAATACAAATACTAAAGAAAATAATGAGGAAGATGAACAAGATGACAACTTAAACTTTAACAAAGAAACATAACAAAATACCAAAACCAAAAGAAATAAATAGAGGCAAATTAATAAACAAAGCAGGAACGCAAATCGGTGTCTCTTCCTTGGCGTTCCACTAGTCATCTTTTAAAATATTGGCAGCAGATAGGATTGGCCGCAGAAGCCATCACGTCACTCGAGATGATGATGATTGACAGCCTCCTTAGCCCATAGCAGTTAAAAGGGGTTGTACCTGAGAAAATGACAGCGAGGGAGAAACGAGAGAGAGAAAGAGAGAGAGAGAGAGAGAGAGAGAGAGAGAGAGTTTTCAACACACTTTATTTATCCATTACAAAGACAATAAAACAACAAATCAAGATGTCCTGAAATCAAAAAAAAAAGGATGACAAAAAACCAAAGCTTATTGTAACATAGTAGTAAAGATCAGCATTTCCTCTACAACTGTACAAATAGCTTCATTAAAACACCATTTATGCATAAAACATTCCAAATTATTCATCATTTTATGAAACTTAAAATCAAGCAAAACCCTTGATTTAACCAAATTCTTAAAAAGAGTTACAACATATTGTCCTTCTCTCCCCTCTATTTTGTTTTTCCTGCTTATATAAATAGCAAGTTTAGCTTGCCCAGTCAGAAAATTCAACAATTGACTTTTTATTCTTTGTGCCACAGTATACTTAGGGCCGAGAATAAACAACTCAGAAGAAAAAGACTCCCCAAACTTCATAAAAAGAAAATCAAGAAAACAAAACAAATCACACAACCTTGAGCATTCCAAAAAACAGTGAAAAATTGTCTCCCTCATTTTACAAAAAGGACAATCACTTGATACATTAGGATTTATAACACACACAAATGCATTTACAGCAACTGCGCCGTGTAAAACTCTCCACTGAATATCACCTGTACGTTTATCAATTGGTGGTTTATATAAAACTCTCCAAACAGGTTTGACTTCATCATCTAGTCCCAATTTCTCTCTCCACACTGTATCACTACGTTCATTTAAAGTTGCTTTATTTAAAACTTTTACAACACATTTATATAAAACTTTACTTTGAACATTCTGCAAACTTAACTCTTCTAACCCCCTCATGTCCAGAAACGGTCCAGACTGTCCTTTGAGATTGGGACTCAAAAGAATACTTGGAAAGGGATCTGTATTATTAGGAGCCAGTTTCCCATTATAAAAGTCAATTAACATATTATTTTCTTCCTCTGTAAGTTTCTGTTTAAAAATGTCCAAAACTTTTTGTACTTGCCGTACCGACCGCACACCTAGGCGTGAGGCCAAGGACTGAGCATTATTTAAACCAGGACCAGCAGCATCCAACAAATGGTGTAGTTTTAATGTCTTAGTGTGAACTAAACAATGAAGCAGTCCAGGTGCAACTTCACAAGTAACATCAAAACGAGCTCCATGTACAAGAGGTTCTTCCAAAAGCCAGAACAACGAGGAAGTCGTTTCCAGCCTCCGTTTTTCAAGTAAGTTCCAAACTTTGAAAAGTCCCTTATAAAAAGGAGTAAGACCATTGCACTGCAGCTTGCTTGAGTCCATTAAAAACAAAGCAGAGTTCAAATCCAGTCTTCCAGCTTGATTAAAGATAACGTCTGCCACCTTTCTCCAAACTAAGTCCTCAGGTCCTGTGAGGTACCTTTGAATGAAAAGAAGTCGAAATGCTGCCCCCCTGCTTGGCAAGTGAATGAGTCCTTGTCCTCCTTCATTCCTGGGTAAAAAAAGTACACTCTGTGGTATCCAATGGAAAGTACTCCAAAAGAAGTCTACAAGAATAGCTTGAATTTTACTCAAAAGTCCATTTGGAGGATCAACGCAGCCCAGACGATGCCACAAGACTGAAGCCACCAGATTATTAATTATTATGACCCTCCCTCTAAAAGACATTTTTGGCAAAAGCCATTTCCATTTTTGCAGCCGCCCATTTACTTTTTCTAGAACACCTTCCCAGTTCTTCCTTAACATTAAATCATTGCCAACATATACTCCTAAATATTTTAACCCATCCTTTTTCCAGGACAAATCACCTGGTAATTTAGGAAGACCATGAGACCATTTACCACCTGCTATAGCTTCGCTTTTTGACCAATTAACCTTGGCAGAGGAAATTATACCAAAATTATTGAGGATTTCTTTAAGAAGGTCAACATCACTTTGTCCTTTAACCAGAACAATAATATCATCTGCATATGCAGAGAGCTTAAAATTAGCTCCAGAACATGGTATAGTCCAACCTTCAATGCTTTCTCTGATCTTAACCAATAAAGGTTCAATGGCAAGAGCATACAACATCCCAGAAAGTGCACAACCCTGTCTAATCCCTCTATAGATTTTGAAAGGAGCACTCAGACCACCATTTATTTTCAGTACACTCTCAACATCCCGGTACAAAACCCTAATCATGGCAATAAAACCAGGACTGAGACCAAACTCCTCCAACGTGTGCCAGAGATAGCTGTGCTCAACCCGGTCAAATGCCTTTTCCTGGTCTAAAGAAATGAGACCAGTATCTATATCCAATAGCCTAGAGACCTCCAGAATATCCCGAATTAGATAAATATTATCAAAAATGGACCTGTTAGGCACACAGTAAGTTTGATCCTGATGAATAACCTGCCCAACCACCTCCCTCAACCTAATGGCCAAAGCTTTAGAGAGGAGCTTTAAATCTGAGCACAAAAGTGAAACTGGGCGCCAGTTCTTTATATCCTTTAAATCACCTTTTTTGGGTAGGAGGGTAATGACCGCCCTCCTGCAGCTCAAAGGTAGCAGCCCTTCGGCCAGACTATCGTTGAGCACAGACAGCAGGTCACCCCCCAACACCGGCCAAAACGTTTTATAGAACTCAATTGGCAAACCATCAATTCCAGGAGCCTTACCGCAATCCATGCTCTGCAGAGCAACATGCAGCTCGGATGCTGAAAGCGGCTTCCCAAGCCAAGAATTGACCTCATCTGATACTTTGGGCAAACCCACATAAAAGGATCTGGACAGCTCATCTGCCTCTATGCTTTCACTCCTGTAAAGCTCAGAATAAAAAAGTACAGCTCTTTTTCTAATTTTTTTAGGTTCCACAATTTCAGTACCATCCAATGAGTATAAAGAATGTATAAATCTGCTTTGACCATTCTTTCTTTCCAGACTGAAGAAGAATTTAGTTGGGCCATCCATCTCCACTGCACTCTGAAAACGTGAACGGATCAAAGCTCCCTGTGCTCTGATGCCTAACAAGTTATTCAAATCCCTTCTTTTGACTTTGAGAAGCTCAACAAGTCCCTGATTTCCTGTGGACTCTACCAAATTCTGAAGATCCACTATTTCAGTCTCCAGGGTTCTAATTGACTGGGAGATGTCCCTGGATACGTTAAGAGTGTACTGACGGCACAGTTGCTGTATCTCTTTTTTCCCACGATCCCACCATTGCTGTAAAGAAACAAAATCTTTTTTCCTAATACTAAACTGCTTCCAAAAAAAAACAAAAACATCCTTAAAAAAACTATCTTGTAACAATGAAGTATTAAAGTGCCAGTAAGCACTCTTGGACTTTATGTTGGTAATAAAAACACTACAGATTATTAAACTGTGATCAGAAAAACCACTAGGCAAAATCACACATTTCTTGATAACATTAAAATGGTGCCTAAAACAATAAAACCTATCCAATCTTGCCATGGAAATAAAATTCTCTCTCATTTGAACCCATGTATACTGTCTTTCTTCTTTATATAAAGTTCGCCATATATCACACAAATCATATTCTGCTATAAGCTTTCTTATAGCATGCTGAGACGCTAGATGTGGCTCTTTATGATTCCTATCCATTGTATCATTTGCTGTACAATTAAAATCCCCTCCAATAAACATGAACTCTTCTTCTTTACAATTTGACAAAATATTACTTAACTTATCCAAAAAAGCAACTCTCTCAGAACCAAGAACAGGAGAATACACATTTATAAAAACTAGAAACATGTTTTCAAACTTTGCTGTTATTTTCATTAAATGTCCCTCAACAACATGTTCTACCTCATATGAAACTGGTTTGAAACTTTTTTTAAAAAGTACAGCTAAGCCACCACTACAGTGATTTTTGTGGCTTAAAATAATTAACCCATCCCATTCCATTACCCAGTCATTCTCATTAAAAACATCACTATGAGTTTCCTGAACCAGCATTACATCAATTTTCTTTTGTTTAGTGAGATCATAAAGCATTGCTCTTTTCTTACTGTCTCGTGCACCATTTAAATTAAGTGTGCCCAATCTAATTCTACTCATAAAAAAGTAAAAAGAGCACACCAACAACAAACACTTCAAAAAGAGAAAAAAGAAACTAGACTGATTCAAATTCATCGTTCAGTAAATTTAGTTTTAGCTTTTGGACAATTTTCTTTAGCCTAAAGACTTCTTGTTCAGTAAAAGCTCCGGCCTCTTTCATTAATGCCCTGGTTGAATTTATGAACAACTCACGATCTGGAAAGTAATCCTCTACATTCACACCTTTCATGCCTTTCGTTGTCTGAAGAAACTTTTTAATTTTATCCAATGTGTAAGCGCTGCGAACAGATCGCTTCTGTGAAGCTGAGCACACAGAGTCTGACGACTCACAATCACTGTCCACAGCAGATTCGTCAACATTACTCAACTCTGAGTCCAACTCCCTTACATCACCAACTAATCCAGTAGTTTTTTTACTAGCCCGTCTATCTTTTCCTTTGCCCTTAGTTTTCCTTTTCAAAGTAGGTGTTTTAAATAAACTTTGATCTTCTGACATGTCAACATCCAAAGCATCTTCCAACATAGCCTCCTTATTAGCCTCAAAAACATCACCTTCATGTATCTTTTCATTTGTGGTCTCGCTGTCATTTTTATTACTTTCACAATCACCAGATCCATCTTTATCCATACAAGACGCTTTATCGCTCGTTTGTGCTTGATTTGTAGTTGTAAACACTTCATCTGCATTGCGATTCTGTTCTACACTCTTCTCAGGGCACGCACGTAACACATGACCTTCTTGTTTGCACCCAAAGCACTTCATAGACTCTGAGGTAGCAAAAAAAACATAATCAAAATCCTCAATCCTAAATTTCATGGCTAAGTTTAGCTCTTCGTTTTGGTTATTTAGGATCATATACACCTGCCTCCTAAACGATACAACATGCTTCAACTGTAGTGATTTACAACCGAGTGAAATTTTCTTTATTTTTGACACACATTTTCCGTGTCTCGACAGTTCCCTCTCAATTACCTCATCTTTAATAAATGGCGGGACATTTGACAAAATCACTCTTTTCGTAGGTTGAACGAGTGGCATGACCGGAGTAAGAGAATCATTCACAACAATTCCGGTTTCTACAACTTTATCTACTTTATCGACATTGCTCAAAAACATTACTATTGCACTGTTCATTCTAGATGCAGAAAGAATGCAATCATGACCAACAACAGCAGCAACAGCAAGAACACAATCCTCAACTGAGCAACGCTCCGCCGGCATGACCTTAACGCCATGCCGGCGCGTCAGACTTTCCAAGCTCGCGTGCTGAGACGCCGCCATAACGATCAGTAAACACTGACCGATGACGGTTCTCACAGGCACTCACAAACTCTTCTCTATTCTTATCAACAAACCGCAAAAAAGAAAGATAAAAAAAGATAGAAAACTCACTCGTACTGTGGAAATCACTCCAACACACTCACGCCAACTCCGCCCACTCACTCCCAGCATGCACTCAGAGAGAGAGAGAGATTTTTTTTTTGATTTTTAACCAAACAACTTTATTACATCACTTTTTCATTTCACAGTAAAATTAGCTCCACAACAAATCAAAACACAACTCTCCTTCCACCACACTACAAACAGCATCATTATAACACCACTGCTGTACAAAGGTTTCAACATCATTCATTGCTGTATAATACCTAAAATCTATTATAATCCTCGACCTAACAAAAGCTTTAAAAACTGGCAGAATCTCTTGACCATGTACATTCTCAATTTTGTTTCTTCTTGTGGTAAGTATAGCAAGTTTTGCTTGACCCACTAAGAAATTAATTAACTGCCATTTTATTTTTTGTGTCTGGCTATAACCAGCACCCAGAATAAATTTACAATGAGTATATTGCTCTCCACATTTAAAAAAAACTCTGCTCAAAGTATCAAACAAGGGCATTAATCGTGTACATTCCAAATAACAATGAAATACAGTTTCTCTATACCCACAGAAAATACACTTCTCATCAACACAAGGATTAACAACAGATATAAAAGCATTAACTGCTACAATCCCATGTAAAATCCTCCATTGTAAATCTCCAACACGTTTTGTCAATGGTGGTTTATACAAAACTCTCCACACCGGTTTTATTCCCTCATTTAAAACAAGTTTGCTTCTCCACACAGTATCATTTCTTTTATCTAAAAAAGTTTTGTTAAACACTTTCACAAAACATTTGTACGTCGGTTTCCCCCCCAGCATAGTTAAGTCCAAAACCTTTAACCCTTCCATATCTAATAAAGTTCCTGATGTATCTTTTAAATCTGGTGTGAGACCAAGTCTTGGAAAAAGGTCTGTCCGATCCAAGGTTATAGATCCATCTTTAAAATCTTTTAGCAACTTCAAGTCCTCCTCTGTTAATCTTCTTTTCCAAAGTTCAATAATCTTTGCAGTTTGACGAGTTGATCTCTGTCCCAGCAAGTTGGTTACTGCTTCTACATTATTCAAATCAGTCCCAGCCACATCAACTAAATGTTTCAGTTGAACAAATCTGGAAGAGCACAGTATCTGAGTGAGTCCCAACATGCATTCATCCCTTACATCAAGCCTGGCTCCTTTAACCAATGGTTCTTCAAACAGCCAGAACAAAGAGCATGTTTGTTCCAATCTGCGTACAAAAAAAAGTTTCCAGACTTTAAAAAGTCCACAATAAAAAGATGATAGTCCATTTAAACAAATATTTTTGGAATCCATTAAAAAAAGCGCAGCGTCTAAACCAAGATTTTCTACCCTTTGCAAAATTGTTCTAGCCATCGTTCGCCATACTAAGTCAGACCCGTACAAAAACTTTTGAATAAACTGTAGGCGAAAAGAAGATAACCTGCTCTGCAAGTGCACCAAACCCTGCCCGCCTTCGTCTTTTGGCAAGTATAGCACACTTTGAGGTATCCAGTGTAATTTATCCCAAAAAAAGTTAACTAAAATTGACTGTAACTTTGGCAAAAGACCAGCAGGTGGATCAATGCAAGACAATTTATGACACAACGTTGATGCTACCAAATTATTAATCACCAGCACTCTTCCTCGAAAAGACATTTTTGAATGAATCCAACTCCATTTTTTAAGTCTTCCTTCTATCTTTTCCACAATTCCCTCCCAGTTTTTCTGTTGTGCAACTTCGTCACCAAGATATACTCCCAAATATTTAAAGCCCCCTCTTTTCCATCTCATCAGACCAGGCAACTTCGGTAAACCTTCCACCCAATTTCCAATTGCTAAGGCGTCACTCTTTTCCCAGTTTACTCGAGCAGATGAAATTAAACCAAAATCCTTAACCACAGACACCAAATTATCAATATCCTTCTGGCTACTGACTAATACCATAACATCATCAGCATACGCTGACACTTGATGCTGTAACTCTGTACAATGTAACGATAAACCCACAACCTTATTCCTTAACTTGGTTAACATTGGTTCAATAGCTAGGGAGTATAACATTCCTGATAACGCACACCCTTGTCTTATACCCCTGCTAATATTAAAGGGAGCACTTAAACCACCATTGACTTTCAGCATGCTTTCAATGTTATGGTACAACACTTGAATCATTTTAATAAAATTTGACCCAAAACCAAAAGACTCCAAAGTTTTCCACAGATATTGATGTTCGATTCTGTCAAAAGCTTTTTCCTGGTCAATTGAAATAAGTCCTAAGTCCACCCCCAAGAAGCCTGAGACGTCCAAAACATCTCTAATTAAATGAACATTGTCTAAAATTGATCTGCCTGGCACACAATAAGTCTGATCCAAATGAATAACTTGTTCCATTACATCCTTCAGTCTGTTGGCCAAGGCCTTGGATAAAATCTTCATATCAGAACATAACAAACTAACAGGACGCCAGTTCTTGATTTCCTGTAGATTGCCCTTCTTAGGAAGCAGTGTAATTACTGCTCTTCTACAACTCAAAGGCAAGGAGCCTTCTATCAGACTCTCATTGAGAACACTTAGCAGGTCCTCACCAAGCTCAGACCAAAATTCCTTATAAAACTCCACCGGGAGTCCGTCAATACCAGGAGACTTCCCACCCTCCATATCTTTGAGGGCAATTTGAAGCTCCTGAATAGACAAGGGTCTTTCCAACTGTGCCTTTGAGTCTTCAGCAACATTGGGCAATCCTTCATAGAAACTGGCAGATAGTGAGTCATTTTCTTTATATTCACTCTTAAACAATTCACTATAGAACCTTACGGCTCTCCGTTTTATATCATTAGGCTCCGTCAACACCTGGCCGTCTTCGGAGCATAAGGAGTGAATATACCTGCGTTGGCCATTTTTTTTCTCCAGACTGAAGAAAAATTTAGAAGGAGCATCCATTTGTGTTAAGTTCTGGTACCTTGACCTTACCAACGCTCCTTGTGACTTTATACCAAGCATATTCTCTAAAAGAGATTTTTTGGACTTCAAAGTCTCAGCTTGCCTTGAATCTATTTTATCATCAGCTAGTGCTTGTAAATTTACTATTTCAGACTCCAATTTTCTCATAGCTTGAGTAATATCTCGAGAAACATTGAAAGCATACTGTTGACAGAACAATTTTATTTCAGTCTTTCCATAATCCCACCATTGTCTCAAATCACTGAAACATTTCTTTCTTAATTTAAATTGACTCCAAAAGAAACAGAATACTTCTTTAAAATTTAAATCACTTAACAATGATGTATTAAAATGCCAAAAAGCACTTTTAACCTTAATTTTTGCAATAAAAACCTGGCATAAAACCAACGAATGATCAGTAAAACCAACTGGCACAATTTCACATTTTCTCACAACATTTATATGGTGTTTAAAACAATAAAATCTATCAAGTCTTGCCATGGAAAGAAAATTCTCTCTTGTATGTAACCATGTATATTGTTTAACACTGCCATTAAATTCTCTCCATATATCACATAAACCATGCGTCTCTATTAAATTACGAAGTATTCGACTTGAAGTCACATGAGGCTCCGCATGATTCCTGTCTAACAATTCATTTTCAGTGCAATTAAAATCTCCTCCCAAAAACACATATTCATCAGTTTTACAGTTCTGTAAAATTGTATCTATACTATTTAAAAAAAGAACTCTTTCTGTACCATTTGTAGGGGCATACACATTTATGAAGACCAACTTATGATTTTCAAACTCAGTCCGTATTGTTACAAGTCTTCCAGCTATTACTTCTTCTACCTGATATGATACAGGTAAAAACCTTTTGGCAAACAGAACAGCCCCACCACCTCTATTAGAACTCATGTGTGTTAGCAACACTTCTCCCTCCCATTCCTTTTTCCAATCAATAGCATTAGTGCAATCACTGTGAGTTTCCTGTACATACATAACATCTATGTTCTTCTGTTTAATTAGCTCATACAACAACATTCTTTTCTTTATGTCTCTTGCACCATTTATATTAAGTGAACCCACCCTTACTACACCCATAAAGAAAAAAGTAAAACACAAAACAATCCGTAAAAGAAAAGAACCAAAACAATTAAGTTGTTTCAAAGCCATTTTCTGTTTGTAGTTCTTGTCTCAGTTTAGCAACGAACTTTTTCAGCCTATAGATCTCTTGCACTGTGAATTGTTCAGTTCCCTCGCCCCTCATCAGTGTTCCCACTGACTCAATAAACATTCTTCGATCAGGAAAAAAATCCATAACTTGCACTTTTTTCATGTTTTTAGTCTTTTGCAGAAAAGCCCTGATTTTTCCAAAAGAGTAATCACTTCTCTGTTTATCACTGTTTTGGTTGTCATTTGCCTCACTGTCAGAATCATCTAACGTACTTTGTTCACCATCATCACATTTATCACTGCTGGTCTTAAGTCTTTCCATGTTTAACTTTGCTCTTTTCCTTTTAACTGAAGGAGTCTTAAAAACCTGCTCTTCAATCCCCAATTCACTACCCATTCCTTCTCCTTCTAAAACTGTCTCAGCAGCCTCAACCACATTACCGGAATCAACACTTAAATCTTCTCCTCCACCCCCATCTGTCTCTCCTACTTCTGTATTTTTCACCTGTTCACCCACATTCTCTGTTAAGTTTTCATCATTTGTTGCATTGTCTTGTACCTGCACTCCCACAACTACCCCACCACCATCCTCAGCAGCATCATCAGTCCTCTCTGGACAAGCACGTCGTATGTGCCCTTCTTGTCCGCATACAAAGCATCTCATTGTTTCAGATGATGCAAAGACAACATAGTCATATCCATCAATCTTAAATTTGAAGGCCACACTAAGTTCATCTGTTTCACTTTTCAAGATCATGTGAACCTGACGCCTAAAACATACAACATGTTTCAAAAGGGGGGATTTACAGCCTAGGGGAATTTTTTTCATTTTAGAAACTATTTTTCCATGCCTCGATAATTCTGTCAATAATAGATCGTCTTTTATAAATGGAGGGACATTTGACAGTATAATCTTCCTGGCTGGCTGAACCAAAGGCATTACTGGGGTAAAAGTGTCTTTTATTATTACTCCACTTTGAACCACACTATTTACTTTCTCTATAGCGTCAAGAAAAATCACGACAGCACTATTCATTCTCGACGCTGACAAGATACTCTCATACCCGACGGCCTCTCCAACCGCCAAACTACATTCTTCAACCGAACAATTCATCTCCGGCACGATTTTAATCCCGTGCCTTCGTGAAAGACGCTCAAACGCTGCATTGCCAGGAGGCGCCGGCGGTGCCGCGGCCGCCATGGCTCGCCAGCAAACGCCAGCACACGCTGACGAGAAGCGTTCGCAACTTCACAGAAAACCTTTTTTTCTACACACCAGTTCAACCTTTAAAATGACTTTCGATAAACCTTAAAACCTGACGCAAAAAAAGAGAAAAAAAGTTTAGAAAGAAGAGACAGAAACTCACTCGTGCCGTTCCACACTCTCACGCCGACTCCGCCCACTCACTCCCAACATCCGCTCAGAGAGAGAGAGAGAGAGAGAAAAACACCCACACGCGAAGGCACATCTGCCGGGACGTAACACCCAGCATCTTCTGCATATGTGATGCATACGTGATGATTTTGAGATCCATCTTTTTACACTTAGGGCAACTGAAGGGCTCATACATTACTATTACAAAACTTTAACATATTTACTGTTGCTCATGAAGGAAACAGAATGCATTAGGAGCCAGAGGGTGTAAACTTTTGAACAGGATGATGATCTGTAATTTTTTATTTTATTTTTGTAAAGATCATATTTTTTCATTTAGTACTGCACTTCAAAAGCTACATAAATAATTACATGTTTTCCAGAAGACAAAATAAGTATAATTTACCCTAATCATCTATTTCAAAATGTTTCCCCAGGCTCTTAATGTTTTGTGTTTGCTTCTTAAGCAGTACTTTTGTAATAGTATGTATGAGTTTCTCAATTGTCCTCAGCATGAAAAGATGGATCTCAAAATCGCAGTCACTGTTGGAAAGAGTTCACATTTGCAGAAGATGCTGGAAAACCAAAGAATGTGAAGGACCTGAAGGATTTTTTCTGAAGAACAGCAGACAGTTGAACTGTTCAGGACAAACAAGAGACTCATAAACAACTATCACAAAACTTAAAAACATTCAAGGATCACCAAGGAAACAAACTGCTTAATAACATACGGTATTAAGATTCAAGGGCATCTCGTATTTTGTTAAAATTCTTAACATTTTGTATATTTTGCAAGCGGTATGTAAACTTATGTGCACAACTGTATATATTGGTCATCTATACTTATACACCTAAGTGTGATTAAAAGCAGTTCAAAAGTAATTGAAGTGATTGCTAAATATTGTTATTTATACTTTTTTTCAGGCAGCTGAAGAACAACTTGGGACACCTCCTGAAAACAGAGACAGTGACTCACACACAGAGACACTGAATATATAATTAATATAAATCAATATGTTCTTGTTACTGTTTCCCATTATTTGGACACATTTTGATGCTTTACTGTGGAAATTGTCATATCAATAAAGCCAATTTGAAAATAATTGACTGATAGTTTCCTGTAATGGGTTACTAAAGGTTCTAAAAACATTCAGTAAATGTGAAGGAAGGACCTAAATAGGACCAAAAAAACATTTTAGGTTGGTCCTGCAAATGTTATGGGAATGTAGTGTAGAGACTAATAGAGGACTTCCTATAGTAATAACCTAAACGTCCCAAGAACGTCCTGAATGTTCTGTAAATGTCCTCCAAATAACGTCCCCCAAACCTTTAAAGAACTCCACATCATGACCGTCTCGGAACGTCCTGGGAACGTTACTAAATAACGTCCTTGACACCAGCGTGGACGTTCTGACAACGTTTTGGGAACGTCACATTTCCAAATAAAATATGGTCCCCTAAACGTCCCAAGAACGTCCTGAATGTTCTGTGAAGGTCTTCCAAATAATGTCCCCCAAACCTTTAAAGAACTCTGCATTGTGACCTACTCAGAACGTTATGGGGACGTTACTAAACAACGTCCTTGACACCAGTGGGGACGTTCTGAGGACGTTCTGGGAACAAAACAATACAGTGGCACACTGTGTTAAACATTTTAGAGACTAATTATTTATATGATAATATTCTAAGAAAATATATAAAATAATGATAATATAACATCACTAACTAGATTTGACATTGTCTGGAGAAAATATATAAACATATTAAAAATATGAAATAACAGTTTTCTGTAAGGGGTTTAGGTTTAGGGTTAAGGGATAGAAAATTGAGTTTGTACAGCATAAAAACCATTACATTTAAGGAATGTCCCTACAAAAAAAAAAATGGAAACCGCTTTTACTTGCACTTTTGTAAAGATCACTTTATTTGTTCATTTAGTTTCAAGTTGCTTCTAGCTCTATGTTTAATCTGACTCCAATTTAAAATGATTCTAAAATTTAGTCTGAGATATTAAACAATTTAGTTCAGTTTCTAATGTGGATATTTAAATATTCTAATATTCTCTTACTTTTCAATCATTTGTTCATTAGTGCCCAGTGTCACGCAGAGTCTCATGGTGGCCATTTGGGATCTCATGGGGTAACACTTTATTTTGTTAGTCCACTTTAGACATTCTACTAATAGTAAGTAACTTTGCAACTGCTTGTCAGCTAATCATTAGCGTATCAGTAGACTGTCTGCTTAATATCTTCTAACACTCCTCCAAACTTTGCAGGTATATGTCAACTTATTCTACTATCCCTAAACCTAACCTAACAGTCTGCTCTGAGAGTTAGTAGACATGTAGTTGCAAAGTTACTTATATGTAGTAGAATTTCTAAAGTGGACTATCGAAATAAAGTGTAACCTCTCATGGTCACAAATTCCCAATTCTGACTTTAGTCAGAGGCTGCAGGGTTAACTTATTCCTTTAAGTTTGGGAGCCTCATGCATGCTCATAACAAAAAGTGTAGTTTGCTTTGTCATGTTCATACAACTGGTTCACATTCATACAAGTCAGTGACAGACAGAAATCATGAGCTCACAGAAGACGTGTTTCCTGTTCCATTCATTCATGGCCTTCAGTTTGACCTACTGTATCCTGAACACAGATTTGCATCAACACCAGAATCAGTTTTATTCTACTAGAAATAATAATTTCATAAGTATACAGAATAAATCAAATATAACATTTATTTGTCAGGTAAGAATGTATCATGCCAATTACATAATTGAATGATAATGATAAATACATAGCATAATTTGCTCAAAGATGAATTTAAGAGTGAGAGATGTAAATCTGACAGCAGAAAGTGTTCAGGAGATTCTGTAACAGATTTGTTCTGAAAAGTACAACTGATGGACACTTCGGGCCCCCATGATCCTTTGCGCTGATTCTTTCCATGGTGACGACATCTCCATGTGGTCACAGGATGATGACGCAGAAGGGCACTTCAAGAAACATTTGTTTGGTCCCCTACACTCTTCAAAACTCTCATTCTGAAGGGTAAACCCTTTGAAGGAATTAGGGCATAGGGATGAGCCCTTCTGAATGGAACGCAGGGACAGTTTAAATAGGCCAGTCTAATTAGGCTGATGAGAAACACCTAAAAACAATGACATCAGAGTTCAGGTGAGTGTGACATCTAGGGGTGGAGTTAAGAAGTGGCAGACAGTTTGAAAATACCAAGTACATATAATATAATCACACTATATATCAGTTACTAGATTTCACATTGTCTAGAAGAAAAAAAAAAAAAAAAAAAGTGTGGTGCTTATTTATGCAAAACTTGCCACCGCAACGTTAACAATTTTTCAAGATTTCCCTCGTCTCAGAACACAAATCAGAATCAGAACATATTAGAGTGATTCTGTTCCTCTCAGAATAGAGCAGCTCCATCAGCAGATGTTCAGATCCTCACAGGAGATTAATGATACAGTTAAACACACAGAGTCAACACAGAGAGAACCAATAATGATCTTAGGAAATGTTTAATAATTTGACTCCACAGAATAGTTTCATAATTTCCTTCATCTGCAGGTGTTTTCATGGTTCACTGAATGATATTTGATTATAAAATATGAGCTTGAGTTCTGGGGCCTCATTTATAAAGACGGGTGTAGAATTTCTGAAATGTCCCTACAAACGATTTATGAAAACATCCATACCCACAAAATGTTCCTAAATGCATTAATCTGTATAAATCTCAGTTTATTTTAAATTTAAGCACAATGTGAACAAACACAGTAACCTGCAGAACGGTCACATATATCCCTTTATGATTCAGAAGAAGTACAGCACTCATCACCATGGACAAGAAAATCCAAACATGCCTTTATTAAGGAAATCAATGTTTTTCTGTCGCAAATCTAAATTTGTTTCTCACTTTTAGGATGAAATCCTATATTGTTTAGGATACGATTGTACATGCATTTTATGAGGACCTTTTTTTAAGATCAAAAAGACAAAAATATGTCAAAGACATCAAGACAAAATATTATTGTATTTGCTAACTGGATTTTGATCATATAAAATCCAGTATTGTTTAACATCAAGTTTTTAATCTATATATTTAAAGAACATTTCACCCGTCTGTAATTTATTTTGACTTCTGCAAATATTAAGCAGATTAATATTAATCTAATAAATCCCCCACAAACAAAACCACCATCATTAAACACTTAAAAATCTGAACATTTCATCTCAAAATCACAACAAAATACTGAATGATTGACAGCCATGCATTAATACCACAATAAATTCATAAGATGGAATTGCACACAAAATAACTTATTATAAACGATAAATAGGAATATCACCTCAGTTTTCAGTCTAGTGTCAAACTGGTTTATATGTATGAATCTATATGATTTTAGAAAGCAGATGCTCTTTAATATTATTAAGTTTATTATCAACCCAGTAAACTAATTAAACATTAATTGTAGAGTGTTTGTCTGATTTCTATAGCTCATAATCATCATAAAGTTGTAAATTGTCAAATGTTTTGTTGAACATGAACATGCATGAAATAATTCATCTGTGGTCTGAGACTGACAGCTGCATGTTCTGTGTATGAAGATCATTTACATAGAGAGACACTTTGCATGAGAGTGTTTATAGTGCTGTGAGTTTAACACTTCATGACTGAGAGCAGAACAGAACAGAATCTTCATCATCACACAAGACAAAACAACAACAATGAGCAACATCATCATCCTCATCTGGACACTATGTTTATGTATTCAAGGTAATGTTTTTATAAAAATATTAAAGTAAATATTATATGTTATTATCAGCAATGCATGTTACACATAGATCCTGCTCTTTCTAACTCTAACTATGTTTTTAGGTTTCAGTGGGCAGGTGACTGTGACTCAGACTCCCTCTGACAAAACAGTTCAGATTGGTGAATCAGTCACTATAAACTGCAAAACAAACACAGTAGTGAGCAATAACTGTCCAGGTTCATATACTTGTATGGCCTGGTATCTGCAAAAACCTGGAGAAACTCCAAAACTCTTGATTCATTCAGCAAATCAAAGGGAATCAAACACTCCATCTAGATTCAGTGGCAGCGGATCCAGAACTGATTTTACTTTGACCATCAGTGGAGTCCAGACTGAAGATACAGGAGATTATTACTGTCAGAGTTACCACAGTGGTGATGTGTTCACACAGTGATAAAGTGTCGTACAAAAACCTCTGTCAGTCAGAGTCACAGTGACTGCACTGATACAGATGAGAGATACTGCAGCTGCTCCACAACACAATCACACACAACACTGATCAGTGAACAAACACACATAATAAAATATCATTACAATCAGTCCTGTATTTCTGAAGAGAATGAATCTGTGTTTTATGATCATGTTTTATGTGTAATATATGATCCCTGTCAGTCAAACTGAACTGACTGTATTCGGTTACTTCTGTTGGATTTGATGCTTTCCATTTGACCCACAGAAAGATTTACATTCTTACACAATTAGTGTTAGAATGGCTTTTTATGATTTTTATGACATTTTCATATATGAGTTTGTCTGTGTGCTGCTTGACTACAGCAGAAGTGAAACTGGTCTGTTTCAGTCCAGATCATGTAACCAATCAAATAGTGACACTGCGAGTGACTCTTCTGGAAAGAGACCTCTTGAGGAGCTCCTTCATGTGTTACTCTGCAGACGTACAGCTCTCCTTTTCCCAGCGAGACAAACACAACACATTCACAAACACTAAGAAAACACACTGCACTCTTTTGCCCTGCATCTTTTACATCATTTCAACATGACTTTTAGCAGCAGACATGTGGAATGCAGTCAAGATCACAACAATCTCATCATTCATCTTATTCAACATCACTACAGATTAATAAACTCAGTAATCAATGAAACAAAACATATCAAGACACTGATTGCTTTAATTCCAGTAGTTTGTGTACACAGACATAAAGTTCTTACAATTTCATGTTCTATATTCTTTTTTTCCCTGTTGTTTACACTTGTTTAAAAATGTAACTCAATTTCAAACTGAATTGTTGTGACTGCAGCTCAGATCAAATTAAAAGTATATACCCTGTCAAGAAAACTGAATCGTTTTAAATGAGCTGATAATACAAAATTAAATTTATTTTTTATTTTTATTTTTTATTTTTTCAAATGTTACTCAATATCAAGCAGAATTTGTGTGACTACAAATTACATCACTGTTCAGAATTACATAATTCAAATAGCTGAAAAGTACACACTTTTGAAATCTGCTTGTATTAAAATGCACTGAATCTCAGGAACAATTTGCACAAAAGAGATTTTGCAAATTTTACAGATCTCATTTTAAATGTCAGTTTCTTTTTCCCATGTATGATATCCACAATAAAATATTAGCTATATTTGAGCACAATATATAATTGAATGAAAGAGAAGTAAACCGGAGATAGACTGATAACACTCATAATGAGACACATTGTGAAGTGTTTAGACAGTATTTTTCCCCTGAACATCTAAACATATTTTTTAACATCAAACAATCAAAACAACATTTTAGATTAAATATGTATTTCAAATAATATTTAGTGTTTCAAAAATAATAATTTTGTTGTTTCAAAGTTTTTACTATTTAAATTGCAAGTTTTTAATGGAGGATTAAAAAGACAAAAAGTAATAACAAAACTCTTTCATATAAAGTAAAATTACTAGTTCTGTATCAGTGTATATGAGTTTGTTAGCAGCTCAAGTTGTTGTAAATCCTGCCCACTTCTTTGCATTGTCAGCACATGCTTCAGTGCTCTGAGAGTGTTTATAGTGCTGTGAGTTTAACACTTCATGACTGAGAGCAGAACAGAACAGAATCTTCATCATCACACAAGACAACAACAAAACAACAATGAACAACATCATCATCCTCATCTGGACCATTGCAGCTTTTATTCAAGGTTGGATGTTTATTTTTGATATTGACAATATGATATTATTGTTTTTATTATTTTAATATTCTGGTATTAAGAAGATTTGCAAACTAATTTGTTTTATTTTATCTTCTTCAGAATCCAGAGGAGTCACTGTGACTCAGCCTAAAGTTAAAACTGTTCAACAGGGTCAAAGTGTTACAATAGAGTGTAGTACGGATGTAGGAATATCCTATGACAACTTAGCCTGGTATCAGCAGAAACCTGGAAAAACTCCTAAACTTCTGATTTATGACATAAGAAGCCTTTATTCAGGAACTCCATCTAGATTCAGTGGCAGTGGAACAAACTATGGAAAAGATTTCACTCTGACCATCAGTGGAGTCCAGACTGAAGATGCAGGAGATTATTACTGTCAGAGTGAACACTATATCAACAGTAAAAATGCGTTCACACAGTGATAAAGAGTCGTACAAAAACCTCCATCAGTCAGAGTCACAGTGACTGCACTGATACAGATGAGAGATACTGCAGCTGTGTATAGGATAATACAATACATAAAACGTGGCATAGCAAAGTTAAAGAGACTTTAAATTTCTAAATTTAAAATGTAAAATTTTGATTCAATACACAAGTAAAATTATATTAAGTATTTGTACATTACTAATACAATAATATTAATTATCACACAAGTGTTGTTGCAGTTATTTATGGGTCCTTGATCTGTTTTTCAATACAGCTTCATCCAGGGGCAGAGCCATAATTTCAAAAGTGAGGGTGGATAATAATCAAAAATAGTAATTCCATTCCATTATTCCATTTTTATCACAGAATAAAGCAGACAATATATTTCCTACATTCTATAGTGTAACGGTGGTGGCCGCCCTAGCATAAATGAACTGACAAAAATTAAATTAACCCAGGATAGTCAACAAAGAAACCACATATTACAATATTAAATCACAAAAACAGTCGGAGGAAAACTCTGTTCACAAGTGCAGATTTATTCCACAATGTCCATAAAGAAACATACAAAAAAAAAAAACTTGTTTGAAAATATGGAACAAGAGGGAAAAGCAAACAAACAAACAAAAAACCAAAACCTTTGAAAATAAGGAACAAGAGAAAGAAGAAAGAAAATAAAAAACACAGTTCAGCACTTCGGTTTAATTCAAGTTTGAAATACATGCAGAAATTGCGTCACACAAGTTTGCAGACATGAAGAAAGCAGTTGTCGTCAGACACTAGGACAGGTGGGATAAGCAGCCGTGACTTGTCTTCAGAACAGCTTACTACAACCAGTCGATCTTGAAGTGCAACGTTGTTTTTGTTTTTTTTGTTTTTTTTTTCGAGGTTTGCAGTGCATTCACTCCACACTGCAAACCTGACTGAAGACCCATTTCTCACAGAATGACACACTTCCCTATATCCTCTTTCCTTCCGCCATTAAATTCCTAAAGAATTTTTAGGTGAAACATCTAAAATGCTGTTGATACTAAAATGAGAGATCTAAGGGAATCTCATCTAAGATAAGTCTCCTGAGCTTAGGAAGAGCAACCATTAAGCAGTAAGTTTTTTTTTTGGGAAACTCAAAAGATCAGCAGTGTTAATCCTTTATTTTTTTTAATCACAATAACTGTATTATTCTATAGCAAATGTTAATGTAAATATGAAACTTTAAACATAAAATTGCAATATGTGGAGAATATAGTCAATATGTGAAAAAATGCTTTTAAATACAGTTTTGATTAATTTAATTTATAGAGTTCTTCCCATTAAAAACTGTGAGGTGTCTACATCACAATCATACACACACACACACACGCACACAATCAGATCTCAAACACAAAAAACACAATATCATTACAATCATCATTAGTCTTATATTTGTGAAGAGAATGAGTCAGTGTTTTAATATGATCATCAAGTTTTAGGTGTAATATTTGATCCCTGTCAATCAAACTGAACAGACTGTATTCAGTCACTTCTGCTGTCTGTATGTGATGTTTTCTATTTGACCCACAGAAAGATTTTTATTCTTACACAATTACTATCAGAATGATTGATTCTGTATTTGTGATCATAGATTTTTATGATTTTACTGATATCTTCATGTACATTATCCATTTGAAATGTAATGGGTTTGTCTGTGTGCTCCCAGGTGGAAAAGACATACCATTAAATGTATTAAAAATATACTTAAAAATTTGAGTAGTATGTTTATAGTACATTTGTATCCACAACATGCCTATTTGAAGAGCATTAAAAATATACTGAATTGCATATATATATATATATATATATATATATATATGCAGTGCCCTCCACTAATATTGGCACCCTTGGTAAATATGAGCAAAGACGTCCATGAAAATAAATCTACTTTGTTTACAACATGCCTATTTGAAGAGCATTAAAAATATACTGAATTGCATTTATATATATATATATATATATATATATATATATTTCTAAAAAAATGCTAATAATATGTATGCTTAGTTAAGCTTTTAAGTCATATGCTTAACACAAACATATTTTAAGTTTTAGTGTATTTACAGAAAACATTTGTTTTTTTACTCTTAAATTTACTCTTACTTAAAGTATGTTGAATGTGTACCTTGTGTAAGAAGACAGCAAAATGATTCAGGTTTTATAGGGTTTAATGTATAAGTACTTTATAACTATGTGTAGGCCTGCAGCGATATGTTTAAATATTTACATAATGAACATACTTCAGTCTGCTTTTCAAAAGTAAGATATTTTGAAAAAACATTTTTTAAACTTTAATATATTTTAAAAAGCATATTAATTCGCTACCATATAAATAGACTATAGCTATACGTACCATATGTTAAGTGTATTCTTACAATGTATAAACTTCTAATGTATTATTTAAAAAAAAATAATAAAATTATAATTGTCAACTATGATTAATCATTATAATAAGGATATTTAATTCTATGAATTCTAAAAAACCTAATGTGTATCTATGCAAATTATAATACATATAATTGGAACAAGGCCTCTTGAGGAGCTCCTTCATGTGTTACTCTGCAGACATACAGCTCTCCCTTTTCCCAGCGTGCTTTGCTGAGTGTCAGGACGCTACTGCGGCTGTGGCGGCCGTGCCGCTCGCTCTCTGCGCTGGTCTGAACCCCCTCGGTGACCTCTGAGCCGTCCAGTGTCCAGCTCACCTGCGCCCCCTGTGGAGAGTAAGAGCTGAGCAGGCAGAGCAGTGCGGCTGAGTCTCCAGAGATCTGCAGAGAAGAGGGCGGCAGCAGAGACACTGAGGGCTTCACTGTGGGACCAGCTGCAGGAGACAAACACAAACACATATATATATATATATCTTTTTTTATTTATTATGACTATTTTTCAATAATAAAACTAATTTAAAAGATAGGAAATGCCACAAAAAAAAAAAAAAAAGCTATTCTGTGACTACATCTCAGACCACATGAAAATTATATCATAACTCAAAAACAACAAATCATCATTTCTAAATGTACATATATTTTGCTTTTTGTTTCTTCTGGTATTATAAAACACAGAATTATACGCACAACATGAGCAAAAGAGATTGAAAATCATTCCTTTTTTCTCTATGAAGATAAACTATATATGAATTTAAATTTTAATGAACATTACATTTTGAAATGAACAACATGAATAACGAATGAAGGAAAAAATAAACCTGTGATAACTCACAGAACTCAAAGTGGTCCAAATTATGGAAATTTGAGCAGATAATTGTTTGTTCAAAATGAATAATTCAGTTCTTTTAAAGATCATATACTGACAATGATGACAAATTTTATTAAATATTTATTTTATTATTTGTAGTTATTTTAACATTTTCAAAAATCTATAAATAGCAATAGTTTTATACAAAGGAGTTAAATAGACTTACCGAGCACCAGTTTAGTTCCTCCACAGAAAGTCCACCACAGTGATACAATCTAATGAAACGGTCATACAAAAACCTCTATTCCACTCGAGTGAACACAAACTCCAGCAGAGAGAGAGAAAACAACACTTCAACACACTGATAGTAGAAACACCTCAGCTGTTGACAATACAGTCATTTAGTTTGGACAAAATGCTTTTTCAGAAAGTAAGAAAACTCTTTAACACAGATTACTTGGAAAAAAAAAAAAAATGTGTCATGATGTTTTGATCTATATGTCTTTCTCTTGTCATGAGCTGATTTAAGACATTTGAAAGAAATATATTTGACAGTTTGAGTATATTTGTCTTCTGAGGTGACCTTTGACCTTTCCATGGCTGATGTTGTGGAGTTTCTCATAATGATGCTTCTGTACTTCGTCTTGATTCAGTAACACATTACACACTGCAGGTTACAGAACAAATAATTAATGGGTGAAATATGTGTGTGAGGAGGATATTTTTACAACAGATTTTGAGTGATGCTTCATTGATGATTATTCGCATCAGTATAAAGAACAAGAACACTGTCATATCAGTCAGTGAAATATAAACAAAACTGATTCATTTATTGCAAAATGGTTCAACAAGTTGTTTTACTAAACAGTTACATTAGTCAGTGTAAAGTGATATATTCTATTGTACATGAGTTTGTTATCAGCACAAGCTTTTGTAAATCCTGCCCACTTCTTTGCATTGTCAGCACATGCTTCAGTGCTCTGAGAGTGTTTATAGTGCTGTGAGTTTAACACTTCATGACTGAGAGCAGAACAGAACAGAACAGAATCTTCATCATCACACAAGACAAAACAACAACAATGAACAACATCATCATCCTCATCTGGACACTCACACTGTTTACTCAAGGTTTGTGGTAAAACTTTCATAAAGACAATTAATTCCTTTAAAATATGAAATATACATCATTTTTTTTATTCTTATTCTTCCTTTCAGAGTGTAGAGGACAGTACACTGTAACTCAGAGTCCATCAATAACAGCAGCTCAAGGACAAGAAGTCAGAATAAACTGTAAAGTCAGCAGTGGAGTGTATGCTGGTAGTGCTTTAGCCTGGTACTTACAGAAACCTGGAGAAGCTCCTAAACTCCTCATATATGCTGCAACAACCCGTTACACTGGAACTCCATCTAGATTCAGTGGCAGTGGATCTGGCAGTGATTTCACTCTGACCATCAGTGGAGTCCAGACTGAAGATACAGGAGATTATTACTGTCAGAGTTACCACTGGATCAACAGTAAAGATGTGTTCACACAGTGATAAAGAGTCGTACAAAAACCTCCGTCAGTCAGAGTCACAGTGACTGCACTGACACAGCTGAGAGATACTGCAGCTGCTGATGGGTGTGATGAATCTCAATCACTCTAGTCTGTAGATCACTATATTACAATGCTGAACACTATCTATCTGATAATGAATTCAATCCGTAGAAACCGTTGGCTGTTCATTGGTATGTATAAAGCACATATTAATGCTTTTTCTGCATGACAATATTTTAGATCCCTTTATTCTCCCCATAACTATTATATGCAGCAATTAGGAGTTTATTCAGCCAAATGTCATATTTAATAGTTAACTGGAAGAATTGGACCTTAAATGTAAGCTTTCTCTGGCGTGTACAACATGGTCTTTGACTTGTGTAGCAGTTAGTTTAACCACTATAGATGCTGAACAGAATATGCTTGATGCACGACATTACAAAATACTGAATAATAATAATAATAATAATAATAATAATACATTTTTTTTAGTATAGCGCCTTTAAAAGAGAACTTTCTCAAAGCGCTTTATAACATAAGCAAACACAACATTCTAAAGTAATACACAAAAATAAAGAATAACAACCAGTTAAAAGCAAGACGAAAATAAAAAGTTTTAAGACAAGATTTGAAAATTCCTAACGAATTAGCTTCCCTGATGTCAGCCAGGAGGGAATTCGATTTGGGGGCGTAAGATGAAAATGCCCGATCTCCCCCAGAACGCAGCCGTATTTTGGGAATGACTAAAAGACCGCTCTGAGAAGATTGCAAATTGCAACTAGGTGTATAGAGGATTAAAAGTTCAGCCAAGTACTGAGAAGCTAGACCATGCAGTGTCTTGTTAACATAAGAACTTTAAAATCAATACAGAATCTAACCGGGAGACAATGCAACAATTCCAAAACAGGAGTTATATGATCAACAGCCCTGGCCCCTGACAGAATTCTGGCTGTGGAATTTTGTAAATGTTTGTTAATACAAGATTTAGAAACTCCAGTAAGAAGAGCGTCACAATAGTCTAAACGAGAAAAGACAAAATAAGGAATTAACCTTTCAGCGACAGAGAAAGAAAGCACAGGTCATAGCCGTGCAATATTTCTGAGATGAAAATACAAGGTCTTAACAGTGTTGAGCAGAGGGGCTCAAATGACAAACTGGAATCAAAGATAACGCCCAGTTTTTTTAATTTACTTTGTAACTCCAAAGCAACACTATCAACAGACAAAGCTAAACATCCAACATTACGCAATTTATTAAGATGCTTCTGTTTTGAAACTATTCAAACACAAAAAATTTTCAGACATCCACAATTTATTCTCAGAAAGACAGTGAAAGAGATTAGAAATATTCACATCAAGACCCAGATTAGAGTGGATGTAAATCTGTGTATCATCAAAATAAAAACGGTAGTTAAGTTCAAGAGATCTTAACAATTGCCCAAAAGGAAAAATATAAATGCTAAAAAGCAAAAGGAGTAAAGACCCCTGAGGGACACCAGTACTAACAGGTCCAACCTCTGATCCGAGACCATCCATAAAAACGAAGTGACTGCGATCAGTTAAATAGGATCTGAACCAATCCAGTGAAATCTCCAGTCAAATTGTAGCAGTCCAACAGAGATAAGAAGTCCTTTGCCATGGCACATGCTTCCTGATCAACACGAATTTTAAAATCCCCCAGGATTAAAACTCTGCTGTATTTAAAACACAATGTTGTCAGCAGATCAGCAAACAGCAGACCAGCATGACCACAATGGCCGTAGATGTCTTTGGCCAGAGGGTAGTTCCATTTTAAAGATAAAAGCTGATGTGCAGTGTAACGTAAAAGCATGTTCAACGAGGCCGTGTCTGCCGCAACTGTAATCGCAGCAAAGCATAAATCCTCAGCACAAGGGGAAAGCCTCCAGGTTGACACCAATAGCAGGACAAGTCCAGCGAACATAAATAAATGCCACCGCATTACAACGTGAGACGCAAAAAATTAAAACAACAGGGTTAAAATAAAACCCATGCTGGAAATTAAAAAATAAATTAAACAAATAATCAGTGAACAGAGTGGCAGCCAAAACTCGCCAGTGTACCCGGAACCGGAAATCAAAGATGGGAAAGCTACATCAAGCCTATCTTCTATTGTCCACAGAGTTGTAGTCAAAAACTGAATAAACAATTTATTATATTTAAAAATAATTTACTGATAATCAAAATGCAGTCTCACTAAATAAAGTCTAGTCCAGTATTTCGCTAACACCAAGAGTGTGATTTTAGGGGGCTGAGATGGAGAAAGAGTATGTTTTTTCATGAGCAGGAGCTGAGAAAGATGGACTTTGTAGATTATGAACAGCGACCACAATACAGTCACTGCTAGAGATGCCACTGGGCTTCAATACAACCACCAAAAACCCATTCACTGCACACAGAATACCTTTGTTATATTTCTTTGTGTGCCAAATGATAAATGGCTTATCAATAACACAAATAGACTTTTTATAACATTTAATTCAAACTATTTCTGAACAGTTACACAGTTCTGCAAAACACTGTGAGGAAATAATACAAATAATAAAGGATAACATGTGTCTACATTCTGTCAGCTCTATTTCTCATATGCGTGTAACGAGACTCGTAGGAAGCGTGAATAGATCCAAGTGCGAGCTTTATTGTGCAGATCGTAGTTAAGACAGGCAAGGTCAATCTCCAACAAACAGTGATATGAAGGCAAGACAAAAGCGTAATCCAAATAAACAGGCAGAACGTTAAAATACCAGTGAGCAGTCTAAAGTAGCAAATGAAACTAGACAATAACTATGGCAATGAAAACTAGGCAAAACTATGACAATGAAACAAAACGATAACCGTGGAAATAACAAAAACAAGGCAATGAAACAGGAAAAATGCTTGGTAGAGTCCACGCAGGCAAAATAATACTTCGAGTCCTGTTTGGTATAGGCCACTAAACAGGAAGTAACCAAAGAAGCAGCAGAGGGAGCGGTAACAGACAGTCCATGGGTGAGGGCTCTCTCTGCTGGCGTGGCATTACAGAATCCCCCCCTCTAGGAGCGACTCCTGGTGCTCAAAACAACAACAACAGTCCAGGAGGGTGGGGGAACAGAGGCAAAACAGGGGGTGGGACGGAGGGCCAGGTCCGTGGAGCAGAAACAGACAGTGGAACACTGGAGGACCTGGGCCATGGAGCTATGGCAAACAGTGGAACCTTGGAGGACCTGGGCCATGGAGCACTGGAGCAGAAGCCCACCATGTTTGATTCTGAGGAGCCCGGAACCATGGCAGAGCAGGCAGAGCAGGGAGCCATGGCGGGGCAGACAGAGCAGACAGGAGCAAAGATACCCACAGTGAAACAAATGACATCCATAGCAGAACAGAGAGTTCATGATTGGCCTCCTTGGCCGTGACATGATGGGCAGAGAGTTCGTAGGAGGACGCAGCCCCCTTAGGAGGTTCAAAACAATACTTCACAAGTCCTGTTTGGTATGGGCCTCCTTAAATGGCCACCAAACAGGAAGTAACCAAAGAAGCAGCAGAGGGAGCGGTAACAGGCAGTCCATGGGTGAGGGCTCCCTCTGCTGGCGTGGGATTACAACGTGGTGAAGAGTATTTATAAATCAGTTTATTCTGTTGAATTACTTCATCCTAAACAGTGCTCTTTCTCTTATATGTAGCTTCAGAAAATTTGCTTCATTCCAGAGAATATGTTTGTCCTAAACAGTCCAATATGTAACTAAAGTCCCATAGTGAATTGTTCAGACGGTACTACTCAAAGGTTACAGCTTTAAAATGTGACACAGAGAAGGTCCACCTCGTTTCACCAAGGTTCATCCACTTGAAGATTTCTGGCCTCACCACTGATCTAAGGTGACCTTTGACCTCTTTTAACATGGAGTTTCCTACAGTATAATGATATTTTATACACAGGTCAGTCATTTTGATTCACAGAAAGAAAAAAAAAAAGACCTGCAGCTTCAACCTAAACTTATATGAAATGATTCTGTTGATCTTTATACAGTGATAATAAAAAAAGGCCACATGAAAAAAAACTTCACAGACAGCAACTTTTTCAGTGAAGGAATTAACATTGAATCATCTAATTCTGTAACTCTAGTCTTATAGCAGCACAAGATATTGTAACTCCTGCCTACTTCTTTGCATTGTCAGCACATGCTTCAGTGCTCTGAGAGTGTTTATAGTGCTGTGAGTTTAACACTTCATGACTGAGAGCAGAACAGAACAGAATCTTCATCATCACACAAGACAAAACAACAACAATGAACAACATCATCATCCTCATCTGGACACTCTCAATGTTTGCTCAAGGTTTGTGTAGTAAAGTTTTAACAAATAAATTATTATTTTTTTTTTTTTTAATGTGTAAAATATTAATACTTTGCAGTTGTTTCTTAATTTTATTCTCATTCTTTCTTTCAGAGTGTAGAGGACAGTACACTGTTACTCAGAGTCCATCAATAACAGCAGCTCAAGGACAAGAAGTCAGAATAAACTGTAAAGTCAGCAGTGCAGTGTGTGGTGGTGTTGCCTTATACTGGTTCTTACAGAAACCTGGAGAAGCTCCTAAACTCCTCATATATGCTGCAACAAGGCGTTACACTGGAACTCCATCTAGATTCAGTGGCAGTGGATCTTACAGTGATTTCACTCTGACCATCAGTGGAGTCCAGAATGAAGATACAGGAGATTATTACTGTCAGAGTGTACACTGTCCTAGTAGCTGGGTGTTCACACAGTGATAAAGAGTTGTACAAAAACCTCCATCAGTCAGAGTCACAGTGACTGCACTGATACAGCTAAGAGATACTGCAGCTGCTGATGGAAGGATCACAAAACAATACAGTGGCACACTGCATTAAACATTTTAGAGATTACTTATTTATATGATGTTCTAAGAAAATATAATATAATATAATTGTCACACCCCTGTGCACTGTTTAGTTTGGTTTCTCCCTCTTGTGCCCATATTTGGTTGTTCCTGTTTATTGTCCTCGTTTAGTCATCATTAGTTTTCCTTGTACTACCTGTGCATAAAAACCATTACATCTATGAAATGTTCTTACAAAAAAATGGAAACCAATTTGTGTGTGTGTTTTCTTTTATATTCTTCCATTTTTTTGTAAGGATCACCCATTGGCTATAATACACAGGCATAATGCATGCATATATTTTACTTGCACTTTTGTAAAGATCACTTTATTTAATTTAGTTTCAAGTTGCTTCTAGCTCTGCGTTTGATCTGACTCCAATTTAAAATTATTCTAAAATTTAGACTGAGATATTAAACATTTTAGTTTAGTTTCTAATGTGGATATTTAAATACTCTAATATTCTCTGGTAAACACTTTATTTTGATAGTCCACTTTAGACATTCTACTAACAGTAAGTAACTTTGCAACTGCATGTCAGCTAATTAGAGTATTAGTAGACTGTCTGCTTAATATCTTCTAACACTCTTCTAAACTTTGCAGGTATATGTCAACTTATTCTACTAATCCTAAACCTAACCTAACAGTCTGCTCTGAGAGTTAGTAGACATGTAGTTGCAAAGTTACATATATACGTGTAGTAAAATGTCTAAAGTGGACTATCAAAATAAAGTGTAACCTCTCATGGTCACAAATTCCCAGTTCTGATCTTAAGTCAGAGGATGCAGGGTTAACTTATTCCTTTAAGTTCGGGAGCCTCATGCATGATCATAACAAATAGTATAGTTTACTTTGTCATGTTCATATGACTTGTTCACATTCATATAAGTCAGTGATAGACAGAAATCATGAGCTCACAGAAGACGTGTTTTCTGCTCCATTCATTCATGGCCTTCAGTTTGACCTACTGTATCCTGAACACAGATTTGCATCAACACCAGAATCAGTTTTAATCTACTGGAAAAAATCATTTCATAAGGATACAGAATAAATCAAATCTAATATTTTATTTTTCAGGTAAGAATGTATCATGCCAATTACATAATTGAATGATAATGATAAATGCTAAATACATAGCATCATTTGCTCATAGATGAATTTAAGAGTGAGAGATGCAAACCTGACAGCAGAGATACAAACAGCAGAAAGTGTTCAGGACTCAGGAGATTCTGTAACAGGTTTGTTTTAGGTGAGGAGCAAACCCAGGTCTCGTATGTTCAAAGTCAAACAGTTTACTGATAGTAGTTATTAGTGAATAAGATCCAATATTCTTCCACAAGATACATGCAAAATTGTAACCACCAGAGGGCCAAAAGTTGCACAGCGTATCTTTAAATTAATAAATAATTACATTAAACCTTACATATGCAGTAGAACAGTAACTGTACAAACAATGTAAAAACATCGAACTCTATTACACCAGTTTATTGAACAGTTTATTTATACTGAACTCTGCAAAACACAAACTATTTTGAACCAAATATACTTAAACCAGAACACTTTGCGCCATATAAACAGGGTCAGCTCGTGCTTACATGTGAATCTGAACAGCTGCCTACTGGAACAGCACAGTGAGGGCGGCAGGAAGGAGAGAGATTTCAATTGTAATGCATTTATTTTATTAATTTATTCATTGGATACAATACCAAGGACATATAATAAAATCATACTATGTATCACTTACTAGAGTTCACACTGTCTAGAAAAAAAAAAAAAAGCGTGGTGCTTATTTATGCAAAACTTGTCACCACAATGTTAACAATTTTTCAAGATTTCTCGTTTTAGAACAAAAATCAGAATCAAAACATATTTGAGTGATTCTGTTCCTCTCAGAATAGAGCAGCTCCATCAGCAGATGTTCAGCGTCCTCATAGGAGATTCATAATACAGTAAAACACACAGAGTCAACACAGAGAGAACCAATAGTGATCTTAGGAAATATTTCAGTGTGTGAGGTTCGCAATTTGACTACAAAGTCTTGTTTCATAATTTCCTTCATCTGCAGGTGTTTTCATGGTTCACTGAGTGACATTTCATTATAAAATATGAGTTTGAGTTCTGGGGCCTCATTTATAAAGACGTGTGTAAAATTTCTGAAATGTCCCTACAAATGATTTACGAAACCATCCATACACACACAATCTTTCTAAATGCATTAATCTGTATAAATCTCAGTTCATTTTAAATTCAAGCACAATGTGAACAAACACAATTTGTTTCTCACTTACAGGATGAAATTCTACATTGTTTAGGATACAATTGTACATGCATTTTATGAGGACCTTTTTTAAGTTTAAAAAGACAAAAACAAGTCAAGTATTAGTGTACTTGCTAACTGGATTTTGATTAAATAAAACTCAGTATTGTTTAACATATTTTAAGTTTTTAATCTATATATTTAAATAACATTTCACCCGTCTGTAATTTATTTTGACTTCTGCAAATATTAAGCAGAGTAATATTAATCTAATAAATCCCCCACAAACAAAACCACCATCATTAAACACTTCAAAATCTGAACATTTAAATCTCAAAATCACAAGAGAATATTGAATGATAGACAGTCAAACAGTAATACTGCAATAAATTCACAAGATGGAATTACACACAAAATAATTTATTATAAACGAAAAATAGGAATATCACCTCTGTCACACCCCTGTGGACTGTTTTGTTGGTTTTGCCCTCCTGTGTCCTTATTTGGTCTTTCCTGTTCCGTTTCTAGTTATGACATCATTGGTTAATTGCTCACACCTGTCTTTGTCTCATCAGCATTCCTATATAGGTTTGATTCAGTTCCTTTTTTATTGTCCATTCTTGATGTTGGGTTATGTTGCTATATGTTTGTTTCCGTCGTGTTGGTATGTGGTTTTCCCTGCTGTTCCTATTTGTTCCTGTGCCTGTTTTGGATTATCTTATTAAAGCATGTTTATATTATATATCCTCGTCCCTGCGACTCCTTCCTGCACATGACCTGTGGCAGAAGAATGGACCAAAAACAACACTAAACTGTTCAGGGCTGAGGATTTCCTTTTCAACATCCAGCAGGAGGACAAGCCTTTGGAACAGTATGTGGAGGAATTTCTGAGCGTATTACATCTGGTGAGATGCTATCAGATGGAGTTAAAGGACGATCAGTTGTCTTGTTCCTTGACTCCTGACGATCGCCGCAGACCCGTAGCGGATTTTATTAACTATTTCCTTGCTCTAAATAACTCAAGTTCTATGTCGATGTGGAGGATTCTAATCCTCCCCCCATCCGAAAGCACGCGGACGCTCCAGTTCACCACCAGCCAGCTTCCTCCACATGCTGCTCCAATAAGCTTACTCCCGCCGTTCCTCCCTCGTTTTCCCCAGTCCTCCAGAGCTCCTCCCTCATCCTCAGCCCAGATCCCGTGGCCCGCTCACGGACTCTGGCCGCGGCCCCATGCTCAAGTCAACCTGCCGCTGCCCCGTGCTCAAATCGGCCGGCCGCCGCTCATGTGGCAAGCCACATATACCATAAAGACATTATGGACCTGGTGATTTCCCCATGGGGTTTGATTCACCTGAACTCGCTCCTCCTCCAACGTCTCCGCTGGTCCCGTCCAGTCCTCCAGAGCGTCCAGAGCCAGATTGTCCAGAGCGCCCTCCGGGGCCTGCGCCACCAGAGCACCCTCACCCTCCAGAGCCCGTGCCGCCAGAGCGCCCTCCTGAGCCAGCGGCTCCTAAGCCCGGTCCTCCTGTACTCTCCCGGGCTGGCAGTACCCTAATTTCCCCCAAGAAAATTTGGGGGGCTATGCTCATGAACTATGTGCTCTGTCATGGCCGCCCGGACTGTATACTCGGCCATGGCTCTCCGAGCTCCCTGATCCGCCATGGCTTCCAGGACTGTATACTTTGCCATGGCTCCCCGAGCTCACTGATCCACCATGGCTGTATACTCTGCCGAGGCTTCCCAAGCTCCCTGACCTGCGGTGGCTTCCTGATCTGCCCTGGAGGCGTTCCTCCTCTCCCTCCTGTGTCTCCCCTGCACGAGCCTCCAGGGTCTAGTGTCAAACTGGTTTATATGTATGACTCTATATGATTTTTAGAAAGCAGATGTTCTTTAATATTAGGTTTATTATCAATCCAGTAAACTAATTAAACATTCATTGTAGAGAGTGTCTGTCTGATTTCTATAGCTCATCAGGGAGCTCATAAAGCTGAAGAAATCTGTCTGAGACTGACAGCTGTCTGTTCTGTGTATAGAGCATTTACATAGAGAGACACTTTGCATGAGAGTGTTTATAGTGCTGTGAGTTTAACACTTCATGACTGAGAGCAGAACAGAACAGAATCTTCATCATCACACAAGACAAAACAACAACAATGAACAACATCATCATCCTCATCTGGACACTCGCACTGTTTGCCCAAGGTTTGTAGTAAAACTTTCATAAAGACAATTCATTATTTTAAAATATGAAATATACGTCATTTTTAATTCTTATCATCATCCTGTCCTTTCAGAGTGTAGAGGACAGTACACTGTAACTCAAAGTCCATCAATAACAGCAGCTCAAGGACAAGAAGTCAGAATAAACTGTAAAGTCAGCAGTGGAGTGTAAAATGGTAATTACTTACACTGGTACTTACAGAAACTTGGAGAAGCTCCTAAACTCCTCATAAAATATGCAACAAGCCATAACACTGGAACTCCATCTAGATTCAGTGGCAGTGGATCTGACAGTGATTTCACTCTGACCATCAGTGGAGTCCAGACTGAAGATACAGGAGATTATTACTGTCAGAGTTACCACTATCCAAACAGTAAAGATGTGTTCACACAGTGATAAAGAGTCATACAAAAGTGGTTCCTGTGGGCTGACAAGGTAATGCCTGAGTAATTTGTGAGGGGTTGGCATTGATTTCACATGTAATTGATTAAATAATTTAATATATTTTATGTCTGACATATACTGTACAGCCATACATTTCTGAGGCCCTAGTGATATTATAGCCTAACAGACATTGTAATCTGGAAGATGTTGTTTTGCAGTCAATGTGTTTATTAAAGGAACACTCCACTTTTTTGAAAATAGGTTCATTTTCCAACTCCCCTAGAGTTATACAGATGTGTTTTACCGTTTTTGAATCCATTCAGCCGATCGCCGGGTCTGGCGGTAGCACTTTTAGCATAGCTTAGCATAAATCATTGAATCCGATTAGACCATTGGCATCTCACTATAAAATGACTAAAGAGTTTCGATATTTTTCCTATTTAAAACTTGACTCTTGCATCGTGTACTAAGGCTGGCGGAAAATGAAAAGTTGTGATTTTATAGGCCGATATGGCTAGGAACTATACTCTCATTTCGGCGTAATAATCAAGGAATTTTGCTGCCGTACCATGGGTGCAGCAGGCGCAATGATATTATGCAACGCCTGAAAGTGACCGGCACTAAGTTTGTGTAGACGCAGAGTTGCAGCCAGTAGGGCTGTGACGGTCGCAATGACAACCGCACCACCGCGGTTGTCGATTGCCACTGCGGTGGTCAGTTGCCACCGGCAATACTGCACGTGACGTCACACAATCTATAACAAGCATAAAATACAGTTTCTTTAACAATTTCTCTACCGGGGCCGTTTTTAGTGTCCCCGCCGGCAACAGCAGCAGCGAGCACAAGTGCCTTCGCAGCTGCTGGAAGAGATCCGGAATCAAACGCACACAATAGGCTAAAGGTTGCAAAGCTCCGGGAAAACTAATTACCATGAATGTGTCAGGAGGAAATATTGATATTATTAATAAATTATTGTTAATAAACTAGTGTTTTCTGAGACAGTGTCACAAAGATGACGATCCTGAGACGCCATCTGCTCATTGGACGCGCCTTTAGAGAGAAATGCATCTCTACGGATTTTATAATGAAAGAGTTTTTGTTTTCGATTTAAATTTTTTAGTTTTAAAGTAGTAAAGTAATAATTTAAAGCTTTCTATAGATATATTTATCCTGACTGTAAGGCAAGTATTCGCTGAGTTTCGTTTCATTTTTGTGCAGTGCTCCTGTTCAACGAGACATCAGAAAGCGCATCTTGTGTTTTCTTTATTTTTACAAATGAACAACATTTTGTTGATAATGTGAGTGCACGCAAATAAAATTAGACCCTTTACAGTTCCAGATGATATATTACGCTTACCTTTATGAGCAAATATTATGGCGTATTTAAATTCTTTTGCAAGTGATTGCGCTGGCGCCTCCATGTCCTGCAAAGCGCATTTAGCTTCCACTCTCCAACAAACCATTGCATGTGCAAAATAGCGAGCATTTCTCTAAGTTAAACGTTTAAAATAACATTGTGATATGCTTGAAGATTTTATTTTAGGCAAGTCGTGATAATTTGAGAAGGCAAAATTAATCAAACATAGGCTGTGATCAACTCACTGCTTGCCTCTGGCCGCTTGGTCGTTATAGCAAAAACCTTAATTTAACGAACAAAAAATGTTCCAAACATATTTCTAAATTAACTTTATAAAAAACCGAAAAGAAATATAACTACGTTCCTATTAAAAACAAAACTGAGCTATTTTAATGAATGCAACAGTGTAATGAGAAAGAGAGAGAAAAGACTCGTGCTGGTAATTTTGATGAGCCGTCGGACAAGGGTTGGGCGAGGTTGTTACAAACTTATGCAACAAATGTTTGTTTAATATTTACCGTTCTTATTTTGGCTACTTTCTTATTTAACTGTATAATTTCTTTGATATTTACTTTAGTGTTTTGTAGGCTGAAATAAACACGCACGTTTGTTAATAATTTTTGAGCCTCATTTTTTGTTTTAAAAAAAAAAAAATAATAATAATAATAAATATAGCTGCAAGCAGCAATTACCGGGGTTCGAGCATTAAGGCCTTTTAGGTGGTATGCAAAGTTGCTCAGAATGAGGGGATATATCATACAAATGTAAGTGTAAGATCTTGTGTTTGTGTGAATAGATGAGCATTTTTTAACAATCTGAGGCCATTTACCATAGAAATTTTGTTTTTGAAGCCTTTTTAGCTGTTATAGCGCCACCTATGCTCCGATCTCCATGAAACTTTGCATGCTTGTTAAGAATCATCTGACACATTTTTTCACCAATTTTCGTAAAGTTTTGAGTTTTCGTTTTGGTTTTATAGGCTTTTGGGTATATGTGGCCACACCCCTTTTGTAAATTAACCTGGTTATAGCTAACCGAAGGACAAAATTCAAAATTTTTTTGATAATTATTGATCTAGAGAGTCCAGAGAATGTTACTGCATTGGTTTGATCGAGATTGAGCAAAAAACCTAGGACTAGTTCGCAAAAGTAGGTTTTTCACATATTTGTGAATATTTAATGAACGATTTGATTGACAGCAATGGTTCTTGAGGCAAAGTTGTTCATCATGAGGAGATCTATCAAATGGTATGCATATTGTGTGGATGTGTAAAACACCACGTGATTACAGAGCCAAAAAACTCGTTAGCGCCAACTAGTGGCCGATTTCTTTCAAAATTCTTACAGACCTTTAGGGCCATGAGTTGAACATGCCCAGTGAGTTTCGTTCCGATCGACCTCCGTTAACCTTGTCTAATGGGTGCTCAAACTTCATTGGCCGATGGCGGCCATGTTTTTTGAGATACGCCAATGTCCTCATAGACCCTTATGGCACATTGGACAGAGACACTGCATACCAATTTTCAGGTCGATCGGACCAACGATTGCATAGCTAAAGTCATTTTTATGTTTTTTCCACCTTATAGCGCCCCCAAGTGGCAGAGCTGTGCAATTTTTGTTATTTGACCAAAGATTGAGCTTATACACATGTGTACCGAGTTTGGTGAAGATATCTCATTCCATTCAAAAGTTATAGCCAAATGTAAGAATTTGCTAACGTTAGCATAGAACATTTTGGCATTCCTATTCGACCGTGAGTCAAAATTTCAACTTTTTTTTGATAATTATTGATATTCAGTGTCCAGAGAACATTTCTGCACTGGTTTGGTTCCGATCGGGCGAAAAACCTAGGACTAGTTCGTAAAAGTAGGTTTCGGACATAACGCCATTTTGCGGAAAAACCGGGCTTCGTACGAAAAATCTGTGCCAGTACACTTTTGTGCGTATTGACCCAAGGATCGCAACGATGTAAAGTTTTTGAGTCTACGACAAAAAATGTACGAGCTAGGGCCAAAAATGCGAAAAAAGTTAGTTTTTTGCGCTGTAGCGCCACCTTTGGGCCGATTTGGCCGGTTCTTTGCGCCTGAGTAGCGAGGAGGACTACTACCTTCTGACCAAGTTTCAGCTCTCTAGGCCTTACGGTTTGGGCTGCACGATCAGTTTTAGCGCGGAATAATAATAATAATAAAAAAAATCTTAACAATTACAATAGGGTTTCAGCGCTACGCGCTCGAACCCCTAATAAATTATCTCAACACCGTACCACCGACGGTAGTTGGTCCATTATCACCGCGGTGGAAAAAATCTACCATCGTCACAGCCCTAGCAGCTGGCAGAGTTGACGGCTGCCTAATATCATTGCCTAATATCATCGCCTGCTGCACCCATGGTACGGCAGCAAGGTTCCTTGATTATTACGCCAGAATGAGAGTATAGTTCCTAGCCATATCGGCATATACAATCACAACTTTTCATTTTCCGCCAGCCTTAGTACACGATGCAATTACAGAAGAGTCAAGTTTTAAACAGGAAAAATATCTAAACTATTTAGTCATTTTATAGTGAGATGCTAATGGTCTAATCGGATTCAATGATTTATGCTAAGATATGCTAAAAGTGCTACAGCCAGACCCGGCGATCGGCTGAATGGATTCAAAAACGGTAAAACACATCTGTATAACTCTAGGGGAGTTGGAAAATGAGCCTATTTCCAAAAAAAGTGGAGTAATTCCTTTAACTGTGCCTGGTTTAAATGTTTCAAAATGATTAACAGTTGAAAATATTAGAAATTTAGAAAAGTAATCAAAAAGTAATTAAAAGTAATAAATTACATTACTTTAATAAAGTAATTGAAAAGTTACACTACTTATTACATTTTAAATCAAGTAACTTGTAATCTGTAACCTATTAAATTTCCAAAGTAACCTTCCCAACACTGGTGTGTTCAAGTGTCAATGACCAGTAAAAAATTCTTCAGGTGCTGGACAAAAGAGATACATCTCTTTTACCCAGGTGCTGATGAGTATCTCTGTATCTATTCTGGTGTTGTCAGTAGATCTGAGGAGTCAGAAGAAACGTGTGATTCAGTTTACGTATGAGGATTCAAACAAGCAGCTGATCATCACTGAGCCAGTAATACTGCTCACACTTCTGTCTGAATTAATAATATAAATAAAGTGATTAAGTACACAGGGCACAAATTTAAACTGGACATTCTCAAACATTTTAGTATAATTCTTAGTGTAGCTGTATTTCATAACATATGGAACCAGGGCCTAATCACACTAATCATAAAATAATTCATAAATAATAGTTTGGGTAAATGTAGCTAAAAATAGAATCTCCTCAGGATTCTTTAACTTAATATTTAAATTATTTTAATCTGAATCTATCAATCAGTCTTTGTCTTGTCCTGATCTCGTACCCCTCTCATTGTGAGCACATACTTTATACAGCAGCTTTTGCATACAGAGGGTGTTTTGCATGAGCAGCACAAGCTTCACTGCTCTGCATGTGTTTATATCTCTATGAACTGAACTCTACATGATCAAGAGCTCTTATTCATCAACCAACAAACATGACTTTCAGCATCATCTTTGTCTGGACTCTGGCAGTGTTTTGTCAAGGTTTGGAAAATGATTTATGTTTTTTTTTTTTTTTTTTTTTTTTTTTCAAAAAATAAATGACTTTGTGAGGATATTTGACGTCTAATGTTCTTCACTTGACAGAATCCATTGGGCAGGTGACAGTGACTCAAACTCCCTCACAGCTGCTCGCTCAAACAGGACAAGAAATCAAAATAAAGTGTACAACTAGCAGCAATGTTTGTTGCTGTTGTGGTGGGAGTGGATGTCTTAGCTGGTATCTACAAAAACCTGGAGAAGCTCCTAAACTCCTTATTTATGGAGGGAATCAACAGCAGTCAGGAACTCCATCTAGATTCAGTGGCAGTGGATCTAACAGTGATTTCACTCTGACCATCAGTGGAGTCCAGACTGAAGATACAGGAGATTATTACTGTATGAGTCAACACTGTTCTGGTAGTGTTGTGATCACACAGTGATAAAGAGTCGTACAAAAACCTCCGTCAGTCAGAGTCACAGTGACTGCACTGATACAGCTGAGAGATACTGCAGCTGCTCTACAACACAATCACACACAACACTGATCAACACAAACACATGTAACACAATTTAATTTCTATTAACCAAAATAATGTATTTCTGTAGAGAATGTGTCAGTATTTTACAGTTTTTCTCAGTCGCTTTGGTGCATTTCTCAGATCAGAAATGAAATTCTCAAAACTACTTGTTCAACCTCCACATCATGTAGTCACTTGTGCACATCATAATAGCAGTTTCTCGTTCTTTTGAACAAGCTGCGACTGGTTTGGTACATTCATGCAATTGATTTTGTACATTTGTCTGCGTTTTCCTACATTATCAGTTGCTAATGTCACGTTGCTCAAAATGTATTATATAGTTCTCTGTGCAATAGTCTTACCTCTCAAAACATCTAGTCATTAGTTTATCATATAAGTCATTAAATGCAAAATGGTTGATCTAGTTGTCATAAACTGCCAAGTATATTTTCTATACATTTCTATTAGTCTTTTTGTAAATTTGCCATGCACTGTGCAGGTGAATCTTGACTTTCACTAATAAAGAGACTGTAAATCAACCAATGATAAACCAGTTCTCTGAAATTCCTCCTACAGTGCTGCATGCAAAAGCAAATTCTGCCTAAGGGGTGATTCCTGTTTTGGCTTTCTAATTTAGTATTTACACTTTTGTGCCTATCCCAGATAGCACATGTATGTCTGCAAGATGTCAGTTTAACATACATTCTAAATCATAAACATCTTACATTAAAGACATCTAATAAATGCCTATTTGATACCTGATAGGAAACGTCCTATAGATGTATTACAGATGAGCGAACAGTAAAACATACGTCTTGCAGATGTAAATGCAGACGTCTCAGTGATGTACGTGTACAGGGATATTTCTTTTTCTTTTCTATCACAATGACATGGTGTAGTTTTTTTTTTTTTTTTTCTGTCAGACCATTAGTCCAAGTGTAACTGTGAATCCTATTTGTACTTTTGAAATGGATATATGGCATACATAAGAAGTGCAGCCTTATGCATTTCAATACAGTAACTGTCATGCAAACTACTGCCATTATTTACATCAGGTAATGCTTACAGGTAGTGCACTGTAACTGACAACATGACTATTCATTTTGACTATCTTGTTTGTAAACAATGACGCAAGGACTTTTCATTCTGATGGCACTTATATGTTCATTGACATAAATACTTGCTTTTGATAGATGAACTAAAGATTTTGAGTAAGTTACAGGCTTTTGCAGGTAATCCATTGTGTTGTGCTGTTTGTACAAACTGTTTTGAGAAATGCACATACTTCTTTGCAAATATTAAGGATGATTTGAGAAATGCACCAAAGCGACTGAGAAAAACTGTAATATGATAATAATGTTTTAGGCGTAATATCAATCAATCAAACTGAACAGACTACATTCAATCACTTCTGCTGCTGGACTTGATTCTTTACATTTGACCCACATAAAGATTTACATTCTTGCACAATTAGCGTCAGAATAGCTGAATCTTGATTTTTAATTATGGATTTTTATGATATTTTCATGTATATTTTCATTATCCCCTATAAATATAACCAGTTTGTCTGTGTGCTGCTTGACTACAGCAGAAGTGAAACTGGTCTGTTTCAGTCCAGATCATGTAACCAATCAAACAGTGACACTGGGAGTGTGGGCTGAAAATCCCATTTGCATTGTCAGGGTGGAGTGATTCTGATCCTCTCAGAATAGAGCAGCTCTGTCTCCAGAGACCATGTTCAAACCCCAAGAGCTTTATTTGACTACATTTACTGCTACTGATTAAGCTTAAGCACCTGAACAAACACTACATGCATCTTCGTCTGTTAGTTGAATGATGTTGTCAGACACAAATGGAGCTTGTTGAGAAGCTTCATTGAATGTTACAGCAAACACAGCAGATTGAAAGATCAGCCAGTGCTTTAACACTAAAGCTCTCTTTCAGTATTGAATTGTAAATCATGTGAATCCTGCCTGACACAGGACACTCAGATACGCCTCATCTTCAGGAGAGAGCAGCGCTCACTGGAGAAACATCAGCACTGCGAGTGACTCTTCTGGAATGAGGCCTCTTGAGGAGCTCCATTATGTGTTACTCTGCAGACGTACAGCTCTCCTTTTTCCCAGCGTGCTTTGCTGAGGGTCAGGACGCTACTGCGGCTGTAGCGGCCGTCCCGCTCGCTCTCTGCGCTGGTCTGAACCCCCTCGGTGACCTCTGAGCCGTCCAGTGTCCAGCTCACCTGCGCCCCCTGTGGAGAGTAAGAGCTGAGCAGGCAGAGCAGTGCGGCTGAGTCTCCAGAGATCTGCAGAGAAGAGGGCGGCAGCAGAGACACTGAGGGCTTCACTGTGGGACCAGCTGCAGGAGACAAACACAACACATTCACAAACACTAGGAAAACACACTGCAGCTCCAGCACTCTTTTACCCTGCATCTTTTACATCATTTCAACATGACTTTCAGCAGCAGACATGTGGAATAGAGTCAAGATTACAACAATCTCATCATTCATCTTATTCAACATCACTACAGATTAATAAACTCAGTATTCAATGAAAGAAAACATATCAAGACACTGATTGCTTTAAGTCCAGTAGTTTGTGTACACAGACATAAAGTTCTTACACTTTCATGTTCTATATTCTTTTTTTCCCTGTTGTTTACACTTGTTTAAAAATGTAACTCAATTTCAAACTGAATTGTTGTGACTGCTGCTCAGATCAAATGAAAAGTATATACCCTGTCAAGAAAACTGAATCATCATTTTAAATGAGCTGATAATACAAAATCAAGCAGAATTTGTGTGACTACAAATTACATCACTGTTCAGAATTACATCATTCAAAGAGCTGAAAAGTATACACTTTTGAAATCTGCTTTATTGTATTAAAATGCACTGAATCTCAGGAACAATTTGCACAAAAGAGATTTTACAAATTGTACAGATCTCATTTTAAATGTCAGTTTCTTTTTCCCATGTATATTTCCCATGTATATATCTACAATAAAAGATTAGCTATATTTGAGCACAATATATAACTGAATGAAAGAAAAGTAAACCGAAGATAGACTGATAACACTCATAATGAGACACATTGTGAAGTGTTTAGACGGTATTTTCCCCCTGAACATCTAAACGTATTTTTGAACATCAAACAGTCAAAACAACATTTTAGATTAAATATGTATTACAAATAATATTTAGTATTGCAAAAATAATAATTTTGTTGTTTCAAAGTTCTAAATTGCACGTTTTTAATGGAGGATTAAAAAGACACACTTAAAATAACAAAATAATAATAATAACAAAAATAATAACAAAACTTTCATATAAAGTAAAATTACTAGTTCTGTATCAGTGTATATGAGTTTGCTAGCAGCTCAAGCTGTTGTAAATCCTTCCCACTTCTTTGCATTGTCAGCACATGCTTCAGTGCTCTGAGAGTGTTTATAGTGCTGTGAGTTTAACACTTCATGACTGAGAGCAGAACAGAACAGAATCTTCATCATCACACAAGACAAAACAACAACAATGAACAACATCATCATCCTCATCTGGACACTCACACTGTTTGCTCAAGGTTTGTAGTAAAACTTTCATAAAGACAATTAATTCTTTTAAAATATGAAATATACATCAATTTGTTATTCTTATCCTTCCTTTCAGAGTGTAGAGGACAGTACACTGTAACTCAAAGTCCATCAATAACAGCAACAGAAGAACAAGAAGTCAGAATAAACTGTAAAACCAACAGTAGAGTGGAATATGGTAATCGTTTACACTGGTACTTAATGAAACCTGGAGAAGCTCCTAAACTCCTCATATATGATGCAACAAGCCGTTACACTGGAACTCCATCTAGATTCACAGGCAGTGGATCTGACACTGATTTCACTCTGACCATCAGTGGAGTCCAGACTGAAGATACAGGAGATTATTACTGTCAGAGTGCACACTGGATCAGTAGTAGCTGGGTGTTCACACAGTGATAAAGAGTCGTACAAAAACCTCCGTCAGTCAGAGTCACAGTCACTGCACTGATACAGATGAGAGATACTGCAGCTGCTGATGGGTGTGATGAATCTCAATCACTCTCATCTAATAACACAAAATTAGTTAGTGAATCTAAGTGGAACACAGTCATAATATACTTCTGTAAATAAACAAATAAAAAAATTAATAACTCACTGTATTTAATTAACATTTTATTTAGTGCCTCACACCTGTTTCTGTTCTTCCTGATTACTCTCCCTTTGTATTTATACCCATAAATCTGTCAGTTTAATATGGTTTGTTATAAATTACACCATGACAACACATTCAGTCACCTGCAGTGTCTTAGTAAAGGCTGTTGATGAAACATTGTGGCATTAGAAATTTGTTGGGAAATGTTAATTTTATATTGGTAAATGTCTTTCAG
>JAMKFB010000074.1:454176-527969 GCA_036247105.1 Cirrhinus mrigala
GAGAGAGAGAGAAAAACACCCACACGCGAAGGCACATCTGCCGGGACGTAACACCCAGCATCTTCTGCATATGTGATGCATACGTGATGATTTTGAGATCCATCTTTTTACACTTAGGGCAACTGAAGGGCTCATACATTACTATTACAAAACTTTAACATATTTACTGTTGCTCATGAAGGAAACAGAATGCATTAGGAGCCAGAGGGTGTAAACTTTTGAACAGGATGATGATCTGTAATTTTTTATTTTATTTTTGTAAAGATCATATTTTTTCATTTAGTACTGCACTTCAAAAGCTACATAAATAATTACATGTTTTCCAGAAGACAAAATAAGTATAATTTACCCTAATCATCTATTTCAAAATGTTTCCCCAGGCTCTTAATGTTTTGTGTTTGCTTCTTAAGCAGTACTTTTGTAATAGTATGTATGAGTTTCTCAATTGTCCTCAGCATGAAAAGATGGATCTCAAAATCGCAGTCACTGTTGGAAAGAGTTCACATTTGCAGAAGATGCTGGAAAACCAAAGAATGTGAAGGACCTGAAGGATTTTTTCTGAAGAACAGCAGGCAGTTGAACTGTTCAGGACAAACAAGAGACTCATAAACAACTATCACAAAACTTAAAAACATTCAAGGATCACCAAGGAAACAAACATACGGTATTAAGATTCAAGGGCATCTCGTATTTTGTTAAAATTCTTAACATTTTGTATATTTTGCAAGCGGTATGTAAACTTATGTGCACAACTGTATATATTGGTCATCTATACTTATACACCTAAGTGTGATTAAAAGCAGTTCAAAAGTAATTGAAGTGATTGCTAAATATTGTTATTTATACTTTTTTTCAGGCAGCTGAAGAACAACTTGGGACACCTCCTGAAAACAGAGACAGTGACTCACACACACACACACACACAGAGACACTGAATATATAATTAATATAAATCAATATGTTCTTGTTACTGTTTCCCATTATTTGGACACATTTTGATGCTTTACTGTGGAAATTGTCATGTCAATAAAGCCAATTTGAAAATAATTGACTGATGGTTTCCTGTAATGTGTTACTAAAGGTTCTAAAAACATTCAGTAAATGTGAAGGAAGGACCTAAATAGGACCAAAAAAACATTTTAGGTTGGTCCTGCAAATGTTATGGGAATGTAGTGTAGAGACTAATAGAGGACTTCCTATAGTAATAACCTAAACGTCCCAAGAACGTCCTGAATGTTCTGTAAATGTCCTCCAAATAACGTCCCCCAAACCTTTAAAGAACTCCACATCATGACCGTCTCGGAACGTCCTGGGAACGTTACTAAATAACGTCCTTGACACCAGCGTGGACGTTCTGACAACGTTTTGGGAACGTCACATTTCCAAATAAAATATGGTCCCCTAAACGTCCCAAGAACGTCCTGAATGTTCTGTGAAGGTCTTCCAAATAATGTCCCCCAAACCTTTAAAGAACTCCGCATTGTGACCGTCTCAGAACGTTATGGGGACGTTACTAAACAACGTCCTTGACACCAGTGGGGACATTCTGAGGACGTTCTGGGAACAAAACAATACAGTGGCACACTGTGTTAAACGTTTTAGAGACTAATTATTTATATGATATTCTAAGAAAATATATAAAATAATGATAATATAACATCACTAACTAGATTTGACATTGTCTGGAGAAAATATATAAACATATTCAAAATATGAAATAACAGTTTTCTGTAAGGGGTTTAGGTTTAGGGTTAAGGGATAGAAAATTGAGTTTGTACAGCATAAAAACCATTACATTTAAGGAATGTCCCTACAAAAAAAAAATGGAAACCGCTTTTACTTGCACTTTTGTAAAGATCACTTTATTTGTTCATTTAGTTTCAAGTTGCTTCTAGCTCTATGTTTAATCTGACTCCAATTTAAAATGATTCTAAAATTTAGTCTGAGATATTAAACAATTTAGTTCAGTTTCTAATGTGGATATTTAAATATTCTAATATTCTCTTACTTTTCAATCATTTGTTCATTAGTGCCCAGTGTCACGCAGAGTCTCACAGCGGCCATTTGGGATCTCATGGGGTAACACTTTATTTTGATAGTCCACTTTAGACATTCTACTAATAGTAAGTAACTTTGCAACTGCTTGTCAGCTAATCATTAGTGTATCAGTAGACTGTCTGCTTAATATCTTCTAGCACTCCTCCAAACTTTGCAGGTATATGTCAACTTATTCTACTAACCCTAAACCTAACCTAACAGTCTGCTCTGAGAGTTAGTAGACATGTAGTTGCAAAGATACTTATATGTAGTAGAATTTCTAAAGTGGACTATCAAAATAAAGTGTAACCTCTCATGGTCACAATTTCCCAATTCTGACTTTAGTCAGAGGATGCAGGGTTAACTTATTCCTTTAAGTTTGGGAACCCTAATGCATGCTCATAACAAAAAGTGTAGTTTGCTTTGTCATGTTCATGCTCAACTTGTTCACATTCATACAAGTCAGTGACAGACAGAAATCATGAGCTCACAGGAGACGTGTTTCCTGTTCCATTCGTTCATGGCCTTCAGTTTGACCTACTGTATCCTGAACACAGATTTGCATCAACACCAGAATCAGTTTTATTCTACTAGAAATAATAATTTCATAAGTATACAGAATAAATCAAATATAACATTTATTTGTCAGGTAAGAATGTATCATGCCAATTACATAATTGAATGATAATGATAAATACATAGCATAATTTGCTCAAAGATGAATTTAAGAGTGAGAGATGTAAACCTGACAGCAGAAAGTGTTCAGGAGATTCTGTAACAGATTTGTTCTGAAAAGTACAACTGATGGACACTTCGGGCCCCCATGATCCTTTGCGCTGATTCTTTTCATGGTGACGACATCTCCATGTGGTCACAGGATGATGACGCAGAAGGGCACTTCAAGAAACATTTGTTTGGTCCCCTACACCCTTCAAAACTCTCATTCTGAAGGGTAAACCCTTTGAAGGAATTAGGGCATAGGGATGAGCCCTTCTGAATGGAACGCAGGGACAGTTTAAAAAGGCCAGTCTAATTAGGGTGATGAGAAACACCTAAAAACAATGACATCAGAGTTCAGGTGAGTGTGACATCTAGTGGTGGAGTTAAGAAGTGGCAGACAGTTTGAAAATACCAAGTACATATAATATAATCACACTATATATCAGTTACTAGATTTCACATTGTCTAGAAGAAAAAAAAAAAAAAAAAAAGTGTGGTGCTTATTTATGCAAAACTTGCCACCGCAATCGTTAAGAATTTTTCAAGATTTCCCTCGTCTCAGAACACAAATCAGAATCAGAACATATTAGAGTGATTCTGTTCCTCTCAGAATAGAGCAGCTCCATCAGCAGATGTTCAGATCCTCACAGGAGATTAATGATACAGTAAAACACACAGAGTCAACACAGAAAGAACCAATAGTGGTCTTAGGAAATGTTTAATAATTTGACTCCACAGAATAGTTTCATAATTTCCTTCATCTGCAGGTGTTTTCATGGTTCACTGAATGATATTTGATTATAAAATATGAGCTTGAGTTCTGGGGCCTCATTTATAAAGACGGGTGTAGAATTTCTGAAATGTCCCTACAAACGATTTATGAAAACATCCATACCCACAAAATGTTCCTAAATGCATTAATCTGTATAAATCTCAGTTTATTTTAAATTTAAGCACAATGTGAACAAACACAGTAACCTGCAGAACGGTCACATATATCCCTTTATGATTCAGAAGAAGTACAGCACTCATCACCATGGACAAGAAAATCCAAACATGCCTTTATTCAGGAAATCAATGTTTTTCTGTCGCAAATCTAAATTTGTTTCTCACTTTTAGGATGAAATCCTATATTGTTTAGGATACGATTGTACATGCATTTTATGAGGACCTTTTTTTAAGATCAAAAAGACAAAAATATGTCAAAGACATGAAGACAAAATATTATTGTATTTGCTAACTGGATTTTGATTATATAAAATCCAGTATTGTTTAACATCAAGTTTTTAATCTATATATTTAAAGAACATTTCACCCGTCTGCAATTTATTTTGACTTCTGCAAATATTAAGCAGATTAATATTAATCTAATAAATCCCCCACAAACAAAACCACCATCATTAAACACTTAAAAATCTGAACATTTCATCTCAAAATCACAACAAAATACTGAATGATTGACAGCCATGCATTAATACCACAATAAATTCATAAGATGGAATTGCACACAAAATAATTTATTATAAACGATAAATAGGAATATCACCTCAGTTTTCAGTCTAGTGTCAAACTGGTTTATATGTATGAATCTATATGATTTTAGAAAGCAGATGCTCTTTAATATTATTAAGTTTATTATCAACCCAGTAAACTAATTAAACATTAATTGTAGAGTGTTTGTCTGATTTCTATAGCTCATAATCATCATAAAGTTGTAAATTGTCAAATGTTTTGTTGAACATGAACATGCATGAAATAATTCATCTGCGGTCTGAGACTGACAGCTGCATGTTCTGTGTATGAAGATCATTTACATAGAGAGACACTTTGCATGAGAGTGTTTATAGTGCTGTGAGTTTAACACTTCATGACTGAGAGCAGAACAGAACAGAATCTTCATCATCACACAAGACAAAACAACAACAATGAGCAACATCATCATCCTCATCTGGACACTATGTTTATGTATTCAAGGTAATGTTAAAGTAAATATTATATGTTATTATCAGCAATGCATGTTACACATAGATCCTGCTCTTTCTAACTCTAACTATGTTTTTAGGTTTCAGTGGGCAGGTGACTGTGACTCAGACTCCCTCTGTTAAAACAGTTCAGATTGGTGAATCAGTCACTATAAACTGCAAAACAAACACAGTAGTGAGCAATGGCTGTGTAGGTTCATATACCTGTATGGCCTGGTATCTGCAAAAACCTGGAGAAACTCCAAAACTCTTGATTCATTCAGCAAATCAAAGGGAATCAAACACTCCATCTAGATTCAGTGGCAGCGGATCCAGAACTGATTTCACTCTGACCATCAGTGGAGTCCAGACTGAAGATACAGGAGATTATTACTGTCAGAGTGCACACTTGATCAACAGTAAATATGTGTTCACACAGTGATAAAGAGTCGTACAAAAACCTCCATCAGTCAGAGTCACAGTGACTGCACTGATACAGATGAGAGATACTGCAGCTGCTCTACAACACAATCACACACAACACTGATCAGTGAACAAACACACATAATAAAATATCATTACAATCAGTCCTGTATTTCTGAAGAGAATGAGTCTGTGTTTTATGATCATGTTTTAGGTGTAATATATGATCCCTGTCAGTCAAACTGAACTGACTGTATTCGGTTACTTCTGTTGGATTTGATGCTTTCCATTTGACCCACAGAAAGATTTACATTCTTACACAATTAGTGTTAGAATGGCTTTTTATGATTTTTATGACATTTTCATATATGAGTTAGTCTGTGTGCTGTTTGACTACAGCAGAAGTGAAACTGGTCTGTTTCAGTCCAGATCATGTAACCAATCAAACAGTGACACTGCGAGTGACTCTTCTGGAAAGAGACCTCTTGAGGAGCTCCTTCATGTGTTACTCTGCAGACGTACAGCTCTCCTTTTCCCAGCGTGCTTTTCAGGAGACAAACACAACACATTCACAAACACTAAGAAAACACACTGCACTCTTTTGCCCTGCATCTTTTACATCATTTCAACATGACTTTCAGCAGCAGACATGTGGAATGGAGTCAAGATCACAACAATCTCATCATTCATCTTATTCAACATCACTACAGATTAATAAACTCAGTAATCAATAAAAACAAAACATATCAAGACACTGATTGCTTTAATTCCAGTAGTTTGTGTACACAGACATAAAGTTCTTACACTTTCATGTTCTATATTCTTTTTTTCCCTGTTGTTTACACTTGTTTAAAAATGTAACTCAATTTCAAACTGAATTGTTGTGACTGCAGCTCAGATCAAATAAAAAGTATATACCCTGTCAAGAAAACTGAATCATCATTTTAAATGAGCTGATAATACAAAATTAAATTTATTTTTTATTTTTATTTTTTATTTTTTCAAATGTTACTCAATATCAAGCAGAATTTGTGTGACTACAAATTACATCACTGTTCAGAATTACATAATTACACACTTTTGAAATCTGCTTGTATTAAAATGCACTGAATCTCAGGAACAATTTGCACAAAAGAGATTTTGCAGATTTTACAGATCTCATTTTAAATGTCAGTTTCTTTTTCCCACGTATGATATCTACAATAAAAGATTAGCTATATTTGAGCACAATATATAATTGAATGAAAGAGAAGTAAACCGGAGATAGACTGATAACACTCATAATGAGACACATTGTGAAGTGTTTAGACAGTATTTTTCCCCTGAACATCTAAACATATTTTTTAACATCAAACAATCAAAACAACATTTTAGATTAAATATGTATTTCAAATAATATTTAGTGTTTCAAAAATAATAATTTTGTTGTTTCAAAGTTTTTACTATCTAAATTGCAAGTTTTTAATGGAGGATTAAAAAGACAAAAAGTAATAACAAAACTCTTTCATATAAAGTAAAATTACTAGTTCTGTATCAGTGTATATGAGTTTGTTAGCAGCTCAAGTTGTTGTAAATCCTGCCCACTTCTTTGCATTGTCAGCACATGCTTCAGTGCTCTGAGAGTGTTTATAGTGCTGTGAGTTTAACACTTCATGACTGAGAGCAGAACAGAACAGAATCTTCATCATCACACAAGACAAAAACAACAATGAACCACATCATCATCTTCATCTGGACCATTGCAGCTTTTATTCAAGGTTGGATGTTTATTTTTGATATTGACAATATGATATTATTGTTTTTATTATTTTAATATTCTGGTATTAAGAAGATTTGCAAACTAATTTGTTTTATTTTATCTTCTTCAGAATCCAGAGGAGTCACTGTGACTCAGCCTAAAGTTAAAACTGTTCAACAGGGTCAAAGTGTTACAATAGAGTGTAGTACGGATGTAGGAATATCCTATAACAACTTAGCCTGGTATCAGCAGAAACCTGGAGAAACTCCTAAACTTCTGATTTATGACATAAGAAGCCTTTATTCAGGAACTCCATCTAGATTCAGTGGCAGTGGAACAAACTATGGAAAAGATTTCACTCTGACCATCAGTGGAGTCCAGACTGAAGATACAGGAGATTATTACTGTCTGAGTTTACACTCCATCAACAGTAAATATGTGTTCACACAGTGATAAAGAGTCGTACAAAAACCTCCGTCAGTCAGAGTCACAGTGACTGCACTGATACAGATGAGAGATACTGCAGCTGTGTATAGGATAATACAATACATAAAACGTGGCATAGCAAAGTTAAAGAAACTTTAAATTTCTAAATTTAAAATGTAAAATTTTGATTTAAAAAAAAAAAAAAAAAAAAATATATATATATATATATATATATATATATATATATATATATATATATACACAAGTAAAATTATATTAAGTATTTGTACATTACTAATACAATAATATTAATTATCACAGAAGTGTTGTTGCAGTTATTTATGGGTCCTTGATCTGTTTTTCAATTTAGCTTCATCCAGGGGCAGAGCCATAATTTCAGAAGTGAGGGTGGATAATAATCAAAAATAGTAATTCCATTCCATTATTCCATTTTTATCACAGAATAAAGCAGACAATATATTTCTTACATTCTATAGTGTAACGGTGGTGGCCACCCTAGCATAAATGAACTGACAAAAATTAAATTAACCCAGGATAGTCAACAAAAAAACCACATATTACAATATTAAATCACAAAAACAGTCGCAGAAAAACTCACAAGTGCAGATTTATTCCACAATGTCCATAAAGAAACATACAAAAAAAAAAAAAAACTTGTTTGAAAATATGGAACAAGAGGGAAAAGCAAACAAACAAACAAAAAACCAAAACCTTTGAAAATAAGGAACAAGAGAAAGAAGAAAGAAAATAAAAAACACAGTTCAGCACTTCGGTTTAATTCAAGTTTGAAATACATGCAGAAATTGCGTCACACAAGTTTGCAGACATGAAGAAAGTGGTTGTTGTCAGACACTAGGACAGGTGGGATAAACAGCCGTGACTTGTCTTTAGAACAGCTTACTACAACCAGTCGATCTTGAAGTGCAACGTTGTTTTTGTTTTTTTGGGGTTTTTTTCGAGGTTTGCAGTGCATTTACTCCACACTGCAAACCTGACTGAAGACCCATTTCTCACAGGAAGGACACACCTGTGAGATCCTATATCCTCTTTCCTTCCGCCATTAAATTCCTAAAGAATTTTTAGGTGAAACATCTAAAATGCTGTTGATACTAAAATGAGAGATCTAAGGGAATCTCATCTAAGTCTCCTGAGCTTAGGAAGAGCAACCATTAAGTTTTTTTCTTTGGGAAACTCAAAAGATCAGCAGTGTTAATCCTTTATTTTTTTTAATCACAATAACTGTATTATTCTATAGCAAATGTTAATGTAAATATGAAACTTTAAACATAAAATTGCAATATGTGGAGAATATAGTCAATATGTGAAAAAATGCTTTTAAATACAGTTTTGATTAATTTAATTTATAGAGTTCTTCCCATTAAAAACTGTGAGGTGTCTACATCACAATCATACACACACACACACACGCACACAATCAGATCTCAAACACAAAAAACACAATATCATTACAATCATCATTAGTCTTATATTTGTGAAGAGAATGAGTCAGTGTTTTAATATGATCATCAAGTTTTAGGTGTAATATTTGATCCCTGTCAATCAAACTGAACAGACTGTATTCAGTCACTTCTGCTGTCTGTATGTGATGTTTTCTATTTGACCCACAGAAAGATTTTTATTCTTACACAATTACTATCAGAATGATTGATTCTGTATTTGTGATCATAGATTTTTATGATTTTACTGATATCTTCATGTACATTATCCATTTGAAATGTAATGGGTTTGTCTGTGTGCTCCCAGGTGGAAAAGACATACCATTAAATGTATTAAAAATATACTTAAAAATTTGAGTAGTATGTTTATAGTACATTTGTATCCACAACATGCCTATTTGAAGAGCATTAAAAATATACTGAATTGCATATATATATATATATATATATATATATATGCAGTGCCCTCCACTAATATTGGCACCCTTGGTAAATATGAGCAAAGACGTCCATGAAAATAAATCTACTTTGTTTACAACATGCCTATTTGAAGAGCATTAAAAATATACTGAATTGCATTTATATATATATATATATATATATATATATATATTTCTAAAAAAATGCTAATAATATGTATGCTTAGTTAAGCTTTTAAGTCATATGCTTAACACAAACATATTTTAAGTTTTAGTGTATTTACAGAAAACATTTGTTTTTTTACTCTTAAATTTACTCTTACTTAAAGTATGTTGAATGTGTACCTTGTGTAAGAAGACAGCAAAATGATTCAGGTTTTATAGGGTTTAATGTATAAGTACTTTATAACTATGTGTAGGCCTGCAGCGATATGTTTAAATATTTACATAATGAACATACTTCAGTCTGCTTTTCAAAAGTAAGATATTTTGAAAAAACATTTTTTAAACTTTAATATATTTTAAAAAGCATATTAATTCGCTACCATATAAATAGACTATAGCTATACGTACCATATGTTAAGTGTATTCTTACAATGTATAAACTTCTAATGTATTATTTAAAAAAAAATAATAAAATTATAATTGTCAACTATGATTAATCATTATAATAAGGATATTTAATTCTATGAATTCTAAAAAACCTAATGTGTATCTATGCAAATTATAATACATATAATTGGAACAAGGCCTCTTGAGGAGCTCCTTCATGTGTTACTCTGCAGACATACAGCTCTCCCTTTTCCCAGCGTGCTTTGCTGAGTGTCAGGACGCTACTGCGGCTGTGGCGGCCGTGCCGCTCGCTCTCTGCGCTGGTCTGAACCCCCTCGGTGACCTCTGAGCCGTCCAGTGTCCAGCTCACCTGCGCCCCCTGTGGAGAGTAAGAGCTGAGCAGGCAGAGCAGTGCGGCTGAGTCTCCAGAGATCTGCAGAGAAGAGGGCGGCAGCAGAGACACTGAGGGCTTCACTGTGGGACCAGCTGCAGGAGACAAACACAAACACATATATATATATATATCTTTTTTTATTTATTATGACTATTTTTCAATAATAAAACTAATTTAAAAGATAGGAAATGCCACAAAAAAAAAAAAAAAAAGCTATTCTGTGACTACATCTCAGACCACATGAAAATTATATCATAACTCAAAAACAACAAATCATCATTTCTAAATGTACATATATTTTGCTTTTTGTTTCTTCTGGTATTATAAAACACAGAATTATACGCACAACATGAGCAAAAGAGATTGAAAATCATTCCTTTTTTCTCTATGAAGATAAACTATATATGAATTTACATTTTAATGAACAACATTACATTTTGAAATGAACAACATGAATAACGAATGAAGGAAAAAATAAACCTGTGATAACTCACAGAACTCAAAGTGGTCCAAATTATGGAAATTTGAGCAGATAATTGTTTGTTCAAAATTAATAATTCAGTTCTTTTAAAGATCATATACTGACAATGATGACAAATTTTATTAAATATTTATTTTATTATTTGTAGTTATTTTAACATTTTCAAAAATCTATAAATAGCAATAGTTTTATACAAAGGAGTTAAATAGACTTACCGAGCACCAGTTTAGTTCCTCCACAGAAAGTCCACCACAGTGATACAATCTAATGAAACGGTCATACAAAAACCTCTATTCCACTCGAGTGAACACAAACTCCAGCAGAGAGAGAGAAAACAACACTTCAACACACTGATAGTAGAACCCCTCAGCTGTTGACAATACAGTCATTTAGTTTGGACAAAATGCTTTTTCAGAAAGTAAGAAAACTCTTTAACACAGATTACTTGGAAAAAAAAAAAAAAAAAAAAAAAATGTGTCATGATGTTTTGATCTATATGTCTTTCTCTTGTCATGAGCTGATTTAACACATTTGAAAGAAATATATTTGACAGTTTGAGTATATTTGTCTTCTGAGGTGACCTTTGACCTTTCCATGGCTGATGTTGTGGAGTTTCTCATAATGATGCTTCTGTACTTCGTCTTGATTCAGTAACACATTACACACTGCAGGTTACAGAACAAATAATTAATGGGTGAAATATGTGTGTGAGGAGGATATTTTTACAACAGATTTTGAGTGATGCTTCATTGATGATTATTCGCATCAGTATAAAGAACAAGAACACTGCCATATCAGTCAGTGAAATATAAACAAAACTGATTCATTTATTGCAAAATGGTTCAACAAGTTGTTTTACTAAACAGTTATATTAGTCAATGTAAAGTGATATATTCTATTGTACATGAGTTTGTTATCAGCACAAGCTTTTGTAAATCCTGCCCACTTCTTTGCATTGTCAGCACATGCTTCAGTGCTCTGAGAGTGTTTATAGTGCTGTGAGTTTAACACTTCATGACTGAGAGCAGAACAGAACAGAACATCTTCATCATCACACAAGACAAAACAACAACAATGAACAACATCATCATCCTCATCTGGACACTCACACTGTTTACTCAAGGTTTGTGGTAAAACTTTCATAAAGACAATTAATTCCTTTAAAATATGAAATATACATCATTTTTTTTTATTCTTATTCTTCCTTTCAGAGTGTAGAGGACAGTACACTGTAACTCAGAGTCCATCAATAACAGCAGCTCAAGGACAAGAAGTCAGAATAAACTGTAAAGTCAGCAGTGGAGTGTATGCTGGTAGTGCTTTAGCCTGGTACTTACAGAAACCTGGAGAAGCTCCTAAACTCCTCATATATGCTGCAACAAGCCAAAACACTGGAACTCCATCTAGATTCAGTGGCAGTGGATCTGGCAGTGATTTCACTCTGACCATCAGTGGAGTCCAGACTGAAGATACAGGAGATTATTACTGTCAGAGTTACCACTGGATCAACAGTAAAGATGTGTTCACACAGTGATAAAGAGTCGTACAAAAACCTCCGTCAGTCAGAGTCACAGTGACTGCACTGATACAGCTGAGAGATACTGCAGCTGCTGATGGATGTGATGAATCTCAATCACTCTAGTCTGTAGATCACTATATTACAATGCTGAACACTATCTATCTGATAATGAATTCAATCCGTAGAAACCGTTGGCTGTTCATTGGTATGTATAAAGCACATATTAATGCTTTTTCTGCATGACAATATTTTAGATCCCTTTATTCTCCCCATAACTATTATATGCAGCAATTAGGAGTTTATTCAGCCAAATGTCATATTTAATAGTTAACTGGAAGAATTGGACCTTAAATGTAAGCTTTCTCTGGCGTGTACAACATGGTCTTTGACTTGTGTAGCAGTTAGTTTAACCACTATAGATGCTGAACAGAATATGCTTGATGCACGACATTACAAAATACTGAATAATAATAATAATAATAATAATAATAATAATAATACATTTTTTTTAGTATAGCGCCTTTAAAAGAGAACTTTCTCAAAGCGCTTTATAACATAAGCAAACACAACATTCTAAAGTAATACACAAAAATAAAGAATAACAACCAGTTAAAAGCAAGACGAAAATAAAAAGTTTTAAGACAAGATTTGAAAATTCCTAACGAATTAGCTTCCCTGATGTCAGCCAGGAGGGAATTCGATTTGGGGGCGTAAGATGAAAATGCCCGATCTCCCCCAGAACGCAGACGTATTTTGGGAATGACTAAAAGACCGCTCTGAGAAGATTGCAAATTGCAACTAGGTGTATAGAGGATTAAAAGTTCAGCCAAGTACTGAGAAGCTAGACCATGCAGTGTCTTGTTAACATAAGAACTTTAAAATCAATACAGAATCTAACCGGGAGACAATGCAACAATTCCAAAACAGGAGTTATATGATCAACAGCCCTGGCCCCTGACAGAATTCTGGCTGCGGAATTTTGTAAATGTTGAAGTTTGTTAATACAAGATTTAGAAACTCCAGTAAGAAGAGCGTCACAATAGTCTAAACGAGAAAAGACAAAATAAGGAATTAACCTTTCAGCGACAGAGAAAGAAAGCACAGGTCATAGCCGTGCAATATTTCTGAGATGAAAATACAAGGTCTTAACAGTGTTGAGCAGAGGGGCTCAAATGACAAACTGGAATCAAAGATAACGCCCAGTTTTTTTAATTTACTTTGTAACTCCAAAGCAACACTATCAACAGACAAAGCTAAACATCCAACATTACGCAATTTATTAAGAAGCTTCTGTTTTGAAACTATTCAAACACAAAAAAATTTTCAGACATCCACAATTTATTCTCAGAAAGACAGTGAAAGAGATTAGAAATATTCACATCAAGACCCAGATTAGAGTGGATGTAAATCTGTGTATCATCAAAATAAAAACGGTAGTTAAGTTCAAGAGATCTTAACAATTGCCCAAAAGGAAAAATATAAATGCTAAAAAGCAAAGGAGTAAAGAGCCCTGAGGGACACCAGTACTAACAGGTCCAACCTCTGATCCGAGACCATCCATAAAAACGAAGTGACTGTGATCAGTTAAATAGGATCTGAACCAATCCAGTGAAATCCCCAGTCAAATTGTAGCAGTCCAACAGAGATAAGAAGTCCTTTGCCATGGCACATGCTTCCTGATCAACATGAATGTTAAAATCCCCCAGGATTAAAACTCTGCTCTATTTAAAACACAATGTTGTCAGCAGATCAGCAAACAGCAGACCAGCATGACCACAATGGCCGTAGATGTCTTTGGCCAGAGGGTAGTTCCATTTTAAAGATAAAAGCTGATGTGCAGTGTAACGTAAAAGCATGTTCAACGAGGCCGTGTCTGCCGCAACTGTAATCGCAGCAAAGCATAAATCCTCAGCACAAGGGGAAAGCCTCCAGGTTGACACCAATAGCAGGACAAGTCCAGCGAACATAAATAAATGCCACCGCATTACAACGTGAGACGCAAAAAATTAAAACAACAGGGTTAACATCAACATCAAGGGGGCAGCCGTGGCCTAATGGTTGGGGAGTCGGGCTCGTAATCGAAAGGTTGCGGGTTCGAGTCCCAGGTCCGGCAGGGATTGAAGGTGGAGGGAGTGAATAACCAGCGCTCTCTCCACCCTCAATACCACGACTGAGGTGAGTCCCTTGAGCAAGGCACTGTTCCCCCAACTGCTCCCCGGGCGCCGCAGCGATAGCAATATGGCTGCCCACTGCTCCGGGTGTGTGTTCACGGTGTGTGTGTTTGATCACTTCTCACTACTGTGTGTGTGCACTTGGATGGGTAAAATGCAGAGCACAAATTCCGAGTATGGGTCACCGTACTTGGCCACACGTCACGTCCTTTCCTTTCCTTAAAATAAAACCCATGCTGGAAATTAAAAAATAAATTAAACAAATAATCAGTGAACAGAGTGGCAGCCAAAACTCGCCAGTGTACCCGGAACCGGAAATCAAAGATGGGAAAGCTACATCAAGCCTATCTTCTATTGTCCACAGAGTTGCAGTCAAAAACTGAATAAACAATTTATTATATTTAAAAATAATTTACTGATAATCAAAATGCAGTCTCACTAAATAAAGTCTAGTCCAGTATTTCGCTAACACCAAGAGTGTGATTTTAGGGGGCTGAGATGGAGAAAGAGTATGTTTTTTCATGAGCAGGAGCTGAGAAAGATGGACTTTGTAGATTATGAACAGCGACCACAATACAGTCACTGCTAGAGATGCCACCGGGCTTCAATACAACCACCAAAAACCCATTCACTGCACACAGAATACCTTTGTTATATTTCTTTGTGTGCCAAATGATAAATGGCTTATCAATAACACAAATAGACTTTTTATAACATTTAATTCAAACTATTTCTGAACAGTTACACAGTTCTGCAAAACACTGTGAGGAAATAATACAAATAATAAAGGATAACATGTGTCTACATTCTGTCAGCTCTATTTCTCATATGCGTGTAACGAGACTCGTAGGAAGCGTGAATAGATCCAAGTGCGAGCTTTATTGTGCAGATCGTAGTTAAGACAGGCAAGGTCAATCTCCAACAAACAGTGATATGAAGGCAAGACAAAAGCGTAATCCAAATAAACAGGCAGAACGTTAAAATACCAGTGAGCAGTCCAAAGTAGCAAATGAAACTAGACAATAACTATGGCAATGAAAACTAGGCAAAACTATGACAATGAAACAAAACGATAACCGTGGAAATAACAAAAACAAGGCAATGAAACAGGAAAAATGCTTGGTAGAGTCCACGCAGGCAAAATAATACTTCGAGTCCTGTTTGGTATAGGCCACTAAACAGGAAGTAACCAAAGAAGCAGCAGAGGGAGCGGTAACAGACAGTCCATGGGTGAGGGCTCTCTCTGCTGGCGTGGCATTACAGAATCCCCCCCTCTAGGAGCGACTCCTGGTGCTCAAAACAACAACAACAGTCCAGGAGGGTGGGGGAACAGAGGCAAAACAGGGGGTGGGACGGAGGGCCAGGTCCGTGGAGCAGAAACAGACAGTGGAACACTGGAGGACCTGGGCCATGGAGCTATGGCAAACAGTGGAACCTTGGAGGACCTGGGCCATGGAGCACTGGAGCAGAAGCCCACCATGTTTGATTCTGAGGAGCCCGGAACCATGGCAGAGCAGGCAGAGCAGGGAGCCATGGCGGGGCAGACAGAGCAGACAGGAGCAAAGATACCCACAGTGAAACAAATGACATCCATAGCAGAACAGAGAGTTCATGATTGGCCTCCTTGGCCGTGACATGATGGGCAGAGAGTTCGTAGGAGGACGCAGCCCCCTTAGGAGGTTCAAAACAATACTTCACAAGTCAAGTTTGGTATGGGCCTCCTTAAATGGCCACCAAACAGGAAGTAACCAAAGAAGCAGCAGAGGGAGCGGTAACAGGCAGTCCATGGGTGAGGGCTCCCTCTGCTGGCGTGGCATTACAACGTGGTGAAGAGTATTTATAAATCAGTTTATTCTGTTGAATTACTTCATCCTAAACAGTGCTCTTTCTCTTATATGTAGCTTCAGAAAATTTGCTTCATTCCAGAGAATATGTTTGTCCTAAACAGTCCAATATGTAACTAAAGTCCCATAGTGAATTGTTCAGACGGTACTACTCAAAGGTTACAGCTTTAAAATGTGACACAGAGAAGGTCCACCTCGTTTCACCAAGGTTCATCCACTTGAAGATTTCTGGCCTCACCACTGATCTAAGGTGACCTTTGACCTCTTTTATCATGGAGTTTCCTACAGTATAATGATATTTTATACACAGGTCAGTCATTTTGATTCACAGAAAGAAAAAAAAAAAGACCTGCAGCTTCAACCTAAACTTATATGAAATGATTCTGTTGATCTTTATACAGTGATAATAAAAAAAGGCCACATGAAAAAAAACTTCACAGACAGCAACTTTTTCAGTGAAGGAATTAACATTGAATCATCTAATTCTGTAACTCTAGTCTTATAGCAGCACAAGATATTGTAACTCCTGCCTACTTCTTTGCATTGTCAGCACATGCTTCAGTGCTCTGAGAGTGTTTATAGTGCTGTGAGTTTAACACTTCATGACTGAGAGCAGAACAGAACAGAATCTTCATCATCACACAAGACAAAACAACAACAATGAACAACATCATCATCCTCATCTAGACACTCTCAATGTTTGCTCAAGGTTTGTGTAGTAAAGTTTTAACAAATAAATTATTATTATTTTTTTTTTAATGTGTAAAATATTAATACTTTGCAGTTGTTTCTTAATTTTATTCTCATTCTTTCTTTCAGAGTGTAGAGGACAGTACACTGTTACTCAGAGTCCATCAATAACAGCAGCTCAAGGACAAGAAGTCAGAATAAACTGTAAAGTCAGCAGTGCAGTGTGTGGTGGTGTTGCCTTATACTGGTTCTTACAGAAACCTGGAGAAGCTCCTAAACTCCTCATATATCCTGCAACAAGGCGTTACACTGGAACTCCATCTAGATTCAGTGGCAGTGGATCTTACAGTGATTTCACTCTGACCATCAGTGGAGTCCAGACTGAAGATACAGGAGATTATTACTGTCAGAGTGTACACTGTCCTAGTAGCTGGGTGTTCACACAGTGATAAAGAGTCGTACAAAAACCTCCATCAGTCAGAGTCACAGTGACTGCACTGATACAGCTAAGAGATACTGCAGCTGCTGATGGAAGGATCACAAAACAATACAGTGGCACACTGCATTAAACATTTTAGAGACTACTTATTTATATGATGTTCTAAGAAAATATAATATAATATAATTGTCACACCCCTGTGCACTGTTTAGTTTGGTTTCTCCCTCTTGTGCCCATATTTGGTTGTTCCTGTTTATTGTCCTTGTTTAGTCATCATTAGTTTTCCTTGTATTACCTGTGCATAAAAACCATTACATCTATGAAATGTTCTTACAAAAAAATGGAAACCAATTTGTGTGTGTGTTTTCTTTTATATTCTTCCATTTTTTTGTAAGGATCACCCATTGGCTATAATACACAGGCATAATGCATGCATATATTTTACTTGCACTTTTGTAAAAATCACTTTATTTAATTTAGTTTCAAATTGCTTCTAGCTCTGCGTTTGATCTGACTCCAATTTAAAATTATTCTAAAATTTAGACTGAGATATTAAACATTTTAGTTTAGTTTCTAATGTGGATATTTAAATACTCTAATATTCTCTGGTAAACACTTTATTTTGATAGTCCACTTTAGACATTCTACTAACAGTAAGTAACTTTGCAACTGCATGTCAGCTAATTAGAGTATTAGTAGACTGTCTGCTTAATATCTTCTAACACTCTTCTAAACTTTGCAGGTATATGTCAACTTATTCTACTAATCCTAAACCTAACCTAACAGTCTGCTCTGAGAGTTAGTAGACATGTAGTTGCAAATTAATGATAATTAGTTGACATGTAGTTGCAAAGTTACATATATATGTGTAGTAAAATGTCTAAAGTGGACTATCGAAATAAAGTGTAACCTCTCATGGTCACAAATTCCCAATTCTGATCTTAGTCAGAGGATGCAGGGTTAACTTATTCCTTTAAGTTCGGGAGCCTCATGCATGATCATAACAAAAAGTGTAGTTTACTTTGTCATGTTCATACGACTTGTTCACATTCATATAAGTCAGTGATAGACAGAAATCATGAGCTCACAGAAGACGTGTTTTCTGCTCCATTCATTCATGGCCTTCAGTTTGACCTACTGTATCCTGAACACAGATTTGCATCAACACCAGAATCAGTTTTAATCTACTGGAAAAAATCATTTCATAAGGATACAGAATAAATCAAATCTAATATTTTATTTTTCAGGTAAGAATGTATCATGCCAATTACATAATTGAATGATAATGATAAATGATAAATACATAGCATCATTTGCTCATAGATGAATTTAAGAGTGAGAGATGCAAACCTGACAGCAGAGATACAAACAGCAGAAAGTGTTCAGGACTCAGGAGATTCTGTAACAGGTTTGTTTTAGGTGAGGATCAAACCCAGGTCTCGTATGTTCAAAGTCAAAGAGTTTACTGATAGTAGTTATTAGTGAATAAGATCCAATATTCTTCCACAAGATACATGCAAAACTGTAACCACCAGATGGCCAAAAGTTGCACAGCGTATCTTTAAATTAATAAATAATTACATTAAACCTTACATATGCAGTAGAACAGTAACTGTACAAACAATGTAAAAACATCAAACTCTATTACACCAGTTTATTGAACAGTTTATTTATACTGAACTCTGCAAAACACAAACTATTTTGAACCAAATATACTTAAACCAGAACACTTTGCGCCATATAAACAGGGTCAGCTCGTGCTTACATGTGAATCTGAACAGCTGCCTACTGGAACAGCACAGTGAGGGCGGCAGGAAGGAGAGAGATTTCAATTGTAATGCATTTATTTTATTAATTTATTCATTGGATACAATACCAAGGACATATAATAAAATCATACTATATATCACTTACTAGAGTTCACACTGTCTAGAAAAAAAAAAAAAAGCGTGGTGCTTATTTATGCAAAACTTGTCACCACAATGTTAACAATTTTTCAAGATTTCTCGTTTTAGAACAAAAATCAGAATCAAAACATATTTGAGTGATTCTGTTGCTCTCAGAATAGAGCAGCTCCATCAGCAGATGTTCAGCGTCCTCATAGGAGATTCATAATACAGTAAAACACACAGAGTCAACACAGAGAGAACCAATAGTGATCTTAGGAAATATTTCAGTGTGTGAGGTTCGCAATTTGACTACAAAGTCTTGTTTCATAATTTCCTTCATCTGCAGGTGTTTTCATGGTTCACTGAGTGACATTTCATTATAAAATATGAGTTTGAGTTCTCGGGCCTCATTTATAAAGACGTGTGTAAAATTTCTGAAATGTCCCTACAAATGATTTACGAAACCATCCATACACACACAATCTTTCTAAATGCATTAATCTGTATAAATCTCAGTTCATTTTAAATTCAAGCACAATGTGAACAAACACAATTTGTTTCTCACTTACAGGATGAAATTCTACATTGTTTAGGATACAATTGTACATGCATTTTATGAGGACCTTTTTTAAGTTTAAAAAGACAAAAACAAGTCAAGTATTAGTGCACTTGCTAACTGGATTTTGATTAAATTAAAAACTCAGTATTGTTTAACATATTTTAAGTTTTTAATCTATATATTTAAATAACATTTTACCCGTCTGTAATTTATTTTGACTTCTGCAAATATTAAGCAGATTAATATTAATCTAATAAATCCCCCACAAACAAAACCACCATCATTAAACACTTCAAAATCTGAACATTTAAATCTCAAAATCACAAGAGAATATTGAATGATAGACAGTCAAACAGTAATACTGCAATAAATTCACAAGATGGAATTACACACAAAATAATTTATTATAAACGAAAAATAGGAATATCACCTCTGTCACACCCCTGTGGACTGTTTTGTTGGTTTTGCCCTCCTGTGTCCTTATTTGGTCTTTCCTGTTCCGTTTCTAGTTATGACATCATTGGTTAATTGCTCACACCTGTCTTTGTCTCATCAGCATTCTTATATAGGTTTGATTCAGTTCCTTTTTTATTGTCTATTCTTGATGTTGGGTTATGTTGCTATATGTTTGTTTCTGTCGTGTTGGCATGTGGTTTTCCCTGCTGTTCCTATTTGTTCCTGTGCCTGTTTTGGATTATCTTATTAAAGCATGTTTATATTATATATCCTCGTCCCTGCGACTCCTTCCTGCACATGACCCGTGACAGAAGAACGGACCAAAAACAACACTAAACTGTTCAGGGCTGAGGATTTCCTTTTCAACATCCAGCAGGAGGACAAGCCTTTGGAGCAGTATGTGGAGGAATTTCTGAGCGTATTACATCTGGTGAGATGCTATCAGATGGAGTTAAAGGACGATCAGTTGTCTTGTTCCTTGACTCCTGACGATCGCCGCAGACCCGTAGCGGATTTTATTAACTATGTCCTTGCTCTAAACAACTCAGGTTCTATGTCGATGTGGAGGATTCTAATCCTCCCCCCATCCGAAAGCACGCGGACGCTCCAGTTCACCACCAGCCAGCTTCCTCCACCTGCTGCTCCAATAAGCTTACTCCCGCCGTTCCTCCCTCGTTTTCCCCAGTCCTCCAGAGCTCCTCCCTCATCCTCAGCCCAGATCCCGTGGCCCACTCACGGACTCCGGCCGCGGCCCCATGCTCAAGTCAACCTGCCGCCGCCCCGTGCTCAAATCGGCCGGCCGCCGCTCATGTGGCAAGCCATATATACCATAAAGACATTATGGACCTGGTGATTTCCCCATGGGGTTTGATTCACCTGAACTCGCTCCTCCTCCAACGTCTCCGCTGGTCCCGTCCAGTCCTCCAGAGCGCCCTCCAGAGCGTCCATGCTCATGAACTATGTGCTCTGTCATGGCGGCACGGACTGTATACTCGGCCATGGCTCTCCGAGCTCCCTGATCCGCCATGGCTTCCAGGACTGTATACTTTGCCATGGCTCCCCGAGCTCCCTGATCCACCATGGCTGTATACTCTGCCGAGGCTTCCCAAGCTCCCTGAGCCGCGGTGGCTTCCTGATCTGCCCTGGAGGCGTTCCTCCTCTCCCTCCTGTGTCTCCCCTGCACGGGCCTCCAGGGTCTAGTGTCAAACTGGTTTATATGTATGACTCTATATGATTTTTAGAAAGCAGATGTTCTTTAATATTAGGTTTATTATCAATCCAGTAAACTAATTAAACATTCATTGTAGAGAGTGTCTGTCTGATTTCTATAGCTCATCAGGGAGCTCATAAAGCTGAAGAAATCTGTCTGAGACTGACAGCTGTCTGTTCTGTGTATAGAGCATTTACATAGAGAGACACTTTGCATGAGAGTGTTTATAGTGCTGTGAGTTTAACACTTCATGACTGAGAGCAGAACAGAACAGAATCTTCATCATCACACAAGAAAAAACAACAACAATGAACAACATCATCATCCTCATCTGGACACTCGCACTGTTTGCCCAAGGTTTGTAGTAAAACTTTCATAAAGACAATTCATTATTTTAAAATATGAAATATACGTCATTTTTAATTCTTATCATCATCCTATCCTTTCAGAGTGTAGAGGACAGTACACTGTAACTCAAAGTCCATCAATAACAGCAGTTCAAGGACAAGAAGTCAGAATAAACTGTAAAGTCAGCAGTGGAGTGTATAATGGTAATTACTTACACTGGTACTTACAGAAACTTGGAGAAGCTCCTAAACTCCTCATAAAATATGCAAGAAGCCATAACACTGGAACTCCATCTAGATTCAGTGGCAGTGGATCTGACAGTGATTTCACTCTGACCATCAGTGGAGTCCAGACTGAAGATACAGGAGATTATTACTGTCAGAGTTACCACTATCCAAACAGTAAAGATGTGTTCACACAGTGATAAAGAGTCATACAAAAGTGGTTCCTGTGGGCTGACAAGGTAATGCCTGAGTAATTTGTGAGGGGTTGGCATTGATTTCACATGTAATTGATTAAATAATTTAATATATTTTATGTCTGACAAATACTGTACAGCCATACATTTCTGAGGCCCTAGTGATATTAAAACCTAACAGACATTGTAATCTGGAAGATGTTGTTTTGCAGTCAATGTGTTTATTAAAGGAACACTCCACTTTTTTGAAAATAGGTTCATTTTCCAACTCCCCTAGAGTTATACAGGTAAGGTTATACAGGTTGTTTTACCGTTTTTGAATCCATTCAGCCGATCGCCGGGTCTGGCAGTTGCCCTTTTAGCATAGCTTAGCATAAATCATTGAATCCGATTAGACCATTAGCATCTCACTATAAAATGACTAAAGAGTTTCGATATTTTTCCTATTTAAAACTTGACTCTTGCATCGTGTACTAAGGCTGGCGGAAAATGAAAAGTTGTGATTTTATAGGCCGATATGGCTAGGAACTATACTCTCATTCCGGCATAATTATCAAGGAATTTTGCTGCCGTACCATGGGTGCAGCAGGTGCAATGATATTATGCAGCGCCTGAAAGTGACCGGCACTAAGTTTGTGTAGACGTAGAGTTGCAGCCAGTAGGGCTGTGACAGTCGCAATGACAACCAATGACGACGGTCGTCGATTGCCACTGCGGTGGTCAGTTGCCACCGGCAATACTGCACGTGACGTCACACAATCTATAACAAGCATAAAATACAGTTTCTTTAACAATTTCTCTACCGGGGCCGTTTTTAGTCCCCCGCCGGCAACAGCAGCAGCGAGCGCAAGTGCCTTCGCAGCTGCTGGAAGAGATCCGGAATCAAACGCACACAATAGGCTAAAGCTTGCAAAGCTCCGGGAAAACTAATTACCATGAATGTGTCGGGAGGAAATATTCATATTATTAATAAATTATTGTTAATAACCTAGTGTTTTCTGAGACAGTGTCGCAAAGATGACGATCCCGAGACGCCATCTGCTCATTGGACGCGCCTTTAGAGAGAAATGCATCTCTACGGATTTTATAATGAAAGGGTTTTTGTTTTCGATTTAAATTTTTTAGTTTTAAAGTAGTAAAGTAATAATTTAAAGCTTTCTATAGATATATTTATCCTGACTGTAAGGCAAGTATTCGCTGAGTTTCGTTTCATTTTTGTGCAGTGCTCCTGTTCAACACCGAGACATCAGAAAGCGCATCTTGTGTTTTCTTTATTTTTACAAATGAACAACATTTTGTTGATAATGTGAGCGCACGCAAATAAAATTAGACCCTTTACAGTTCCAGATGATATATTACGCTTACCTTTATGAGCAAATATTATGGCGTATTTAAATTCTTTTGCAAGTGATTGCGCTGGCGCCTCCATGTCCTGCAAAGCGCATTTAGCTTCCACTCTCCAACAAACCATTGCATGTGCAAAATAGCGAGCATTTCTCTAAGTTAAACGTTTAAAATAACATTGTGATATGCTTGAAGATTTTATTTTAGGCAAGTCGTGATAATTTGAGAAGGCAAAATTAATCAAACATAGGCTGTGATCAACTCACTGCTTGCCTCTGGCCGCTTGGTCGTTATAGCAAAAACCTTAATTTAACAAACAAAAAATGTTCCAAACATATTTCTAAATTAACTTTATAAAAAACCGAAAAGAAATATAACTACGTTCCTATTAAAAACAAAACTGAGCTATTTTAATGAATGCAACAGTGTAATGAGAAAGAGAGAGAAAAGACTCGTGCTGGTAATTTTGATGAGCCGTCGGACAAGGGTTGGGCGAGGTTGTTACGAACTTATGCAACAAATGTTTGTTTAATATTTACCGTTCTTATTTTGGCTACTTTCTTATTTAACTGTATAATTTCTTTGATATTTACTTTAGTGTTTTGTAGGCTGAAATAAACACGCACGTTTGTTAATAATTTTTGAGCCTCATTTTTTGTTTTAAAAAAATAAAAAATAAAATAATAATAATAATAATAATAATACTAATAATAATAATAATAAATTATCTCAGCACCGCACCACCGACGGTAGTTGGTCCATTATCACCGCGGTGGAAAAAATCTACCCTAGCAGCTGGCAGAGTTGACAGCTGCCTAATGTCATTGCGCCTGCTGCACCCATGGTACGGCAGCAAGGTTCCTTGATTATTACGCCGGAATGAGAGTATAGTTCCTAGCCATATCGGCATATAAAATCACAACTTTTCATTTTCCGCCAGCCTTAGTACACGATGCAACTACAGAAGAGTCAAGTTTTAAACAGGAAAAATATATAAACTATTTAGTCATTTTATAGTGAGATGCTAATGGTCTAATCGGATTCAGTGATTTATGCTAAGCTATGCTAAAAGTGCTACCGCCAGACCCGGCGATCGGCTGAATGGATTCAAAAACGGTAAAACACATCTGTATAACTCTAGGGGAGTTGGAAAATGAGCCTATTTCCAAAAAAAGTGGAGTAATTCCTTTAACTGTGCCTGGTTTAAATGTTTCAAAATGATTAACAGTTGAAAATATTAGAAATTTAGAAAGGTAATCAAAAAGTAATTAAAAGTAATAAATTACATTACTTTAATAAAGTAATTGAAAAGTTACACTACTTATTACATTTTAAATCAAGTAACTTGTAATCTGTAACCTATTAAATTTCCAAAGTATCCTTCCCAACACTGGTGTGTTCAAGTGTCAATGACCAGTAAAAAAAATATTCAGGTGCTGGACAAAAGAGATATATCTCTTTTACCCAGGTGCTGATGAGTATCTCTGTATCTATCCTGGTGTTGTCAGTAGATCTGAGGAGTCAGAAGAAACGTGTGATTCAATTTACGTATGAGGATTCAAACAAGCAGCTGATCATCACTGAGCCAGTAATACTGCTCACACTTCTGTCTGAATTAATAATATAAATAAAGTGATTAAGTACACAGGGCACAAATTTAAACTGGACATTCTCAAACATTTTAGTATAATTCTTAGTGTAGCTGTATTTCATAACATATGGAACCAGGGCCTAATCACACTAATACTAAAATAATTCATAAATAATAGTTTGGGTAAATGTAGCTAAAAATAGAATCTCCTCAGGATTCTTTAACTTAATATTTAAATTATTTTAATCTGAATCTATCAGCAGTCTTTGTATTGTCCTGATCTCGCACCCCTCTCATTGTGAGCACATACTTTATACAGCAGCTTTTGCATACAGAGGGTGTTTTGCATGAGCAGCACAAGCTTCACTGCTCTGCATGTGTTTATATCTCTATGAACTGAACTCTACATGATCAAGAGCTCTTATTCATCAACCAACAAACATGACTTTCAGCATCATCTTTGTCTGGACTCTGGCAGTGTTTTGTCAAGGTTTGGAAAATGATTTATGTTTTTTTTTTTTTTTTTTTTTTTTTTCAAAAAATAAATGACTTTGTGAGGATATTTGACGTCTAATGTTCTTCACTTGACAGAATCCATTGGGCAGGTGACAGTGACTCAAACTCCCTCACAGCTGCTCGCTCAAACAGGACAAGAAATCAAAATAAAGTGTACAACTAGCAGCAATGTTTGTTGCTGTTGTGGTGGGAGTGGATGTCTTAGCTGGTATCTACAAAAACCTGGAGAAGCTCCTAAACTCCTTATTTATGGAGGGAATCAACAGCAGTCAGGAACTCCATCTAGATTCAGTGGCAGTGGATCTAACAGTGATTTCACTCTGACCATCAGTGGAGTCCAGACTGAAGATACAGGAGATTATTACTGTCAGAGTTACCACTGTTCTGGTAGTGTTGTGATCACACAGTGATAAAGAGTCGTACAAAAACCTCCGTCAGTCAGAGTCACAGTGACTGCACTGATACAGATGAGAGATACTGCAGCTGCTCTACAACACAATCACACACAACACTGATCAACACAAACACATGTAACACAATTTAATTTCTATTAACCAAAATAATGTATTTCTGTAGAGAATGTGTCAGTATTTTACAGTTTTTCTCAGTCGCTTTGGTGCATTTCTCAGATCAGAAATGAAATTCTCAAAACTACTTGTTCAACCTCCACATCATGTAGTCACTTGTGCACATCATAATAGCAGTTTCTCGTTCTTTTGAACAAGCTGCGACTGGTTTGGTACATTCATGCAATTGATTTTGTACATTTGTCTGCGTTTTCCTACATTATCAGTTGCTAATGTCACGTTGCTCAAAATGTATTATATAGTTCTCTGTGCAATAGTCTTACCTCTCAAAACATCTAGTCATTAGTTTATCATATAAGTCATTAAATGCAAAATGGTTGATCTAGTTGTCATAAACTGCCAAGTATATTTTCTATACATTTCTATTAGTCTTTTTGTAAATTTGCCATGCACTGTGCAGGTGAATCTTGACTTTCACTAATAAAGAGACTGTAAATCAACCAATGATAAACCAGTTCTCTGAAATTCCTCCTACAGTGCTGCATGCAAAAGCAAATTCTGCCTAAGGGGTGATTCCTGTTTTGGCTTTCTAATTTAGTATTTACACTTTTGTGCCTATCCCAGATAGCACATGTATGTCTGCAAGATGTCAGTTTAACATACATTCTAAATCATAAACATCTTACATTAAAGACATCTAATAAATGCCTATTTGATACCTGATAGGAAACGTCCTATAGATGTATTACAGATGAGCGAACAGTAAAACATACGTCTTGCAGATGTAAATGCAGACGTCTCAGTGATGTACGTGTACAGGGATATTTCTTTTTCTTTTCTATCACAATGACATGGTGTAGTTTTTTTTTTTTTTTTCTGTCAGACCATTAGTCCAAGTGTAACTGTGAATCCTATTTGTACTTTTGAAATGGATATATGGCATACATAAGAAGTGCAGCCTTATGCATTTCAATACAGTAACTGTCATGCAAACTACTGCCATTATTTACATCAGGTAATGCTTACAGGTAGTGCACTGTAACTGACAACATGACTATTCATTTTGACTATCTTGTTTGTAAACAATGACGCAAGGACTTTTCATTCTGATGGCACTTATATGTTCATTGACATAAATACTTGCTTTTGATAGATGAACTAAAGATTTTGAGTAAGTTACAGGCTTTTGCAGGTAATCCATTGTGTTGTGCTGTTTGTACAAACTGTTTTGAGAAATGCACATACTTCTTTGCAAATATTAAGGATGATTTGAGAAATGCACCAAAGCGACTGAGAAAAACTGTAATATGATAATAATGTTTTAGGCGTAATATCAATCAATCAAACTGAACAGACTACATTCAATCACTTCTGCTGCTGGACTTGATTCTTTACATTTGACCCACATAAAGATTTACATTCTTGCACAATTAGCGTCAGAATAGCTGAATCTTGATTTTTAATTATGGATTTTTATGATATTTTCATGTATATTTTCATTATCCCCTATAAATATAACCAGTTTGTCTGTGTGCTGCTTGACTACAGCAGAAGTGAAACTGGTCTGTTTCAGTCCAGATCATGTAACCAATCAAACAGTGACACTGGGAGTGTGGGCTGAAAATCCCATTTGCATTGTCAGGGTGGAGTGATTCTGATCCTCTCAGAATAGAGCAGCTCTGTCTCCAGAGACCATGTTCAAACCCCAAGAGCTTTATTTGACTACATTTACTGCTACTGATTAAGCTTAAGCACCTGAACAAACACTACATGCATCTTCGTCTGTTAGTTGAATGATGTTGTCAGACACAAATGGAGCTTGTTGAGAAGCTTCATTGAATGTTACAGCAAACACAGCAGATTGAAAGATCAGCCAGTGCTTTAACACTAAAGCTCTCTTTCAGTATTGAATTGTAAATCATGTGAATCCTGCCTGACACAGGACACTCAGATACGCCTCATCTTCAGGAGAGAGCAGCGCTCACTGGAGAAACATCAGCACTGCGAGTGACTCTTCTGGAATGAGGCCTCTTGAGGAGCTCCATTATGTGTTACTCTGCAGACGTACAGCTCTCCTTTTTCCCAGCGTGCTTTGCTGAGGGTCAGGACGCTACTGCGGCTGTAGCGGCCGTCCCGCTCGCTCTCTGCGCTGGTCTGAACCCCCTCGGTGACCTCTGAGCCGTCCAGTGTCCAGCTCACCTGCGCCCCCTGTGGAGAGTAAGAGCTGAGCAGGCAGAGCAGTGCGGCTGAGTCTCCAGAGATCTGCAGAGAAGAGGGCGGCAGCAGAGACACTGAGGGCTTCACTGTGGGACCAGCTGCAGGAGACAAACACAACACATTCACAAACACTAGGAAAACACACTGCAGCTCCAGCACTCTTTTACCCTGCATCTTTTACATCATTTCAACATGACTTTCAGCAGCAGACATGTGGAATAGAGTCAAGATTACAACAATCTCATCATTCATCTTATTCAACATCACTACAGATTAATAAACTCAGTATTCAATGAAAGAAAACATATCAAGACACTGATTGCTTTAAGTCCAGTAGTTTGTGTACACAGACATAAAGTTCTTACACTTTCATGTTCTATATTCTTTTTTTCCCTGTTGTTTACACTTGTTTAAAAATGTAACTCAATTTCAAACTGAATTGTTGTGACTGCTGCTCAGATCAAATGAAAAGTATATACCCTGTCAAGAAAACTGAATCATCATTTTAAATGAGCTGATAATACAAAATCAAGCAGAATTTGTGTGACTACAAATTACATCACTGTTCAGAATTACATCATTCAAAGAGCTGAAAAGTATACACTTTTGAAATCTGCTTTATTGTATTAAAATGCACTGAATCTCAGGAACAATTTGCACAAAAGAGATTTTACAAATTGTACAGATCTCATTTTAAATGTCAGTTTCTTTTTCCCATGTATATTTCCCATGTATATATCTACAATAAAAGATTAGCTATATTTGAGCACAATATATAACTGAATGAAAGAAAAGTAAACCGAAGATAGACTGATAACACTCATAATGAGACACATTGTGAAGTGTTTAGACGGTATTTTCCCCCTGAACATCTAAACGTATTTTTGAACATCAAACAGTCAAAACAACATTTTAGATTAAATATGTATTACAAATAATATTTAGTATTGCAAAAATAATAATTTTGTTGTTTCAAAGTTCTAAATTGCACGTTTTTAATGGAGGATTAAAAAGACACACTTAAAATAACAAAATAATAATAATAACAAAAATAATAACAAAACTTTCATATAAAGTAAAATTACTAGTTCTGTATCAGTGTATATGAGTTTGCTAGCAGCTCAAGCTGTTGTAAATCCTTCCCACTTCTTTGCATTGTCAGCACATGCTTCAGTGCTCTGAGAGTGTTTATAGTGCTGTGAGTTTAACACTTCATGACTGAGAGCAGAACAGAACAGAATCTTCATCATCACACAAGACAAAACAACAACAATGAACAACATCATCATCCTCATCTGGACACTCACACTGTTTGCTCAAGGTTTGTAGTAAAACTTTCATAAAGACAATTAATTCTTTTAAAATATGAAATATACATCAATTTGTTATTCTTATCCTTCCTTTCAGAGTGTAGAGGACAGTACACTGTAACTCAAAGTCCATCAATAACAGCAACAGAAGAACAAGAAGTCAGAATAAACTGTAAAACCAACAGTAGAGTGGAATATGGTTATCGTTTACACTGGTACTTACATGAAACCTGGAGAAGCTCCTAAACTCCTCATATATGATGCAACAAGCCGTTACACTGGAACTCCATCTAGATTCACTGGCAGTGGATCTGACACTGATTTCACTCTGACCATCAGTGGAGTCCAGACTGAAGATACAGGAGATTATTACTGTCAGAGTGCACACTGGATCAGTAGTAGCTGGGTGTTCACACAGTGATAAAGAGTCGTACAAAAACCTCCGTCAGTCAGAGTCACAGTCACTGCACTGATACAGATGAGAGATACTGCAGCTGCTGATGGGTGTGATGAATCTCAATCACTCTCATCTAATAACACAAAATTAGTTAGTGAATCTAAGTGGAACACAGTCATAATATACTTCTGTAAATAAACAAATAAAAAAATTAATAACTCACTGTATTTAATTAACATTTTATTTAGTGCCTCACACCTGTTTCTGTTCTTCCTGATTACTCTCCCTTTGTATTTATACCCATAAATCTGTCAGTTTAATATGGTTTGTTATAAATTACACCATGACAACACATTCAGTCACCTGCAGTGTCTTAGTAAAGGCTGTTGATGAAACATTGTGGCATTAGAAATTTGTTGGGAAATGTTAATTTTATATTGGTAAATGTCTTTCAGAATGATCTACTGTCTTCAGGTGAATGATTTAAATATAGAGAGTCACTTTGCATTGTCAGCACATGCTTCAGTGCTCCGAGAGTGTTTATAGTGCTGTGAGTTTAACACTTCATGACTGGCACAGTTCATCATAACAGACACAATGACTAAAATGACATTCATCATCTTAGGGATGTATTTTCAAGGTAAAATTTAACTCATGCAGTTAAAAAATAATTTAAAAACTTTTTCAACTTCATGTCTTTTAATTGTTCTTCAGACTCTATATGTGACGAGTTAGGAGTGAGAACGTGTTGTAACAACACAATCACACACAACACTGAACACCACAAACGCTTATAACACAATATTATTACAATCAACATCAATTTTATTTCTAAAGAGAATGAGTCAGTGTTAGAATATTATCAACAGATTTTAGGTGTAACATGATCCCTTTCAATCAAACTTAAAGGAACCGTATGTAGGATTGTGGCCAAAACTGGTACTGCAATCACTTTCAAAATACTGTAGAACGGCGTATCCCCTCCCCCTCCCCCCTGACTCGAGGTTGCCAGCTAAGCTGCAGGATTCCGCAGGAACGTAGGCTGCTACAAGGAGCTTCCAATGGCAAGTGACGAGTCCTACACAATAAGTTTTTTTTTCTTCTGTTACTTATGTTTATGCTTCACGAGAGATGTTTTGCGAAGTAATTATGTGTCGCGAAAATTTACTAAAGGCGATTAGCCAGATATTTCGTAAAGATGTACTGTAATACCACATTTCAGTCGGAACATAGATTGTTTTCATACCGTGCTAGTGGTGCGATATAAAGCTTTTTATGAACGCATTTAGCACGGGCGACCGTGGAAAATCCACTGTGTACGGAAGCTTCGGATTCATAACGAGGTCTTTTAGGTTTCGTAACTTTATACATGTTTTATCCGACACGTTCGTAGCTGCAGCTGTAACTAGAGCAGAGCTGGCAACCCGGATGACCAAAACACAACATGACAACATCAACATCAGTTGAGGGCTGCAAATTTCACTTTTAAATGACAATATTCTGGCCGGACCACTGTTGTCAGTGATATAAGTATTTGAAATGAACATGATTTCTTAATGTCTAGTGACATGTCAGGGCCATTTTATGATTAACTGAAATAAATTTCTTACATACGGTTCCTTTAACAGACTGCATTCAGTCACTTCTATATATTTCAGTATGCTTTTTTTTATATTCTTTCATAATCAGGTGAAGAGTTTATTAATCTAATTCACAATAGACTTGATTCAGTCTGACTTTATACTATTTCTCATTCATCCTTTTGTTGAAAAAAAAAAAAAAAATGTTAGAGCAGTTTTGAACTTTACAGATTTACATTGTTTTAGTCTGGAGTTGTTTGACCCAATTATGAGTTGTGATGATCTATATACAAATGGCAAAAAAAAAAAAAAAAAAGGCCACATGGAAATATTTTTCATATAGCAACATGTCAACATTGATTCACCATTAAAAGACCAGAATGGAAATAAAATCAACTTTAAATACAGTAAAATACAGTAAATATAGTAAAACTTAATAGTAATATTTTTACTAATACACTTCTTACACTCCTTAAGGTGGATAAGTTCACCTATACTTATGATAAGTTCATGTAATTATCATAAATGGTTTAAATACATTACTCTGTAAATAAAATAGTATATATAATGAGAGTTTATTATTTTGTTAGCATCTCAAGCTGTTGTGAATCCTGCCCACTTCTTTGCATTGTCAGCACATGCTTCAGTGCTCTGAGAGTGTTTATAGTGCTGTGAGTTTAACACTTCATGACTGAGAGCAGAACAGAACAGAATCTTCATCATCACACAAGACAAAACAACAACAATGTACAACATCATCATCCTCATCTGGACACTCACACTCTCTGCTCAAGGTTTATGTAGTAAAATGTTTAGTAGTTGTTCCTTAAAGAGTGAAATACGCGTAATATATGTCATGAGACATGTTTTGTCTCAATTTTTACTTTTCTGTCTTTCAGAGTGTAGAGGACAGTACACTGCAACTCAGAATCCATCAATAACAGCAACTCAAACAGGACAAGAAGTCAGAATAAACTGTAAAACCAGCAGTGAAGTGTATAGTGGTAATAATTTAGCCTGGTACTCACAGAAACCTGGAGAAGCTCCTAAACTCCTGATTTATAAGGCAAACAAACTCCACTCAGGAACTCCATCTAGATTCAGTGCCAGTGGACATTATAGTGATTTCACTCTGACCATCAGTGGAGTCCAGACTGAAGATACAGGAGATTATTACTGTCAGAGTTATAACAGTGGCCCAACATTCACACACAGTGATAAAGAGTCGTACAAAAACCTCCATCAGTCAGAGTCACAGTGACTGCACTGATACAGCTGAGAGATACTGCAGCTGCTCTACAACACAATCACACACAGGACCATTGCATTTAATGGACATTAGATTAGTTTGTTTGTAAATATATCTAATTAAAAAGAGCAAAGTCTCTGGATCACAGTGTGCTTAGAGTCATTGTCCTTTTAGATGATCAACCTTCAGCACTCGGCCACTTCATACTGTGAGTTGATCAGTAACACTCTGACACTGTTATTTAATATCATTATATGTGACCCTGGACCTCAAAACCAGTGTAAATTTCTCAAAATTGAGATTTATACATTATCTGAAAGCTGAATAAATAAGCTTTCCATTGATGTATTTGTTAGGAAAAGACAATATTTGGCCGAGACACAATTATTTGAAAATCTGGAATCTGATGGTGCAAAAACATCAAAATACCGAGAGAATCGCCTTTAAACTTGTCCAAATGAAGTTCATAGCAATGCATATGACTAATCAAAAAAAATAAGTTTTGATATATTTATGGTAGGAAATTTACAAAATATCTTAATGGAACATGATCTTTACTTAATATCCTAATGATTTTTGGCATAAAAGAAAAATCAATAAATTTGACCCATCCTATGTGTTTTTGGCTATTGCTACAAATATACTCATGCAACATAAGACTGGTTTTGTGGTCCAGGGTCACATATACTGTTCCAAATGTGACTGCTGCCTTTTAAATTATGCGTTGCATTTCCGGTTCAGCTTCAACTCAAAAGGACTGAAACAAATCAATTCCAGTAATAAGGCTGCATTGCAAATAACACTTGCATCAGTTTGACTAAGTGTGCTGTACATTTTCCTTCATGCTCTGTTTTTATCTGTCAGGAAAATAATGTAAGCTTGGTATTTTAATGTGACATTACTATCAAGGATATCTGTGACGAGCTCTTTTCAGTTTGCTGAGTTCTGTTCCTCCAGATAATGTTTTGCTATAGAAGACAACAGATACTTGTGATAAACTAGACAACAGATATTTGTAGTATGCTCTCTTGATTTAATGAATGATACCTTTAAAAAGGTTCATTGGTACTCTCTAAAAGTTTACATTTACATGAAAGTTACTCCCATAATTTTGTTCAATGCCTTAAGGTTGTCAAAAAAGGTGGATACCATATTTTCTCATGTACAGTACATGTAGGAAGACATTTAGTTTACTGATGTAAGCATGAGCCTCACTGAGCACAAATGGAGAAAGTCTTGTCTATTCACAGAGCCAACATAAACCAAACACAACTATATAAATGCTATTCACATGCTCATGTTCAATCTAAAGGATTTATACTTCCATTAATGTGATGCATTTCTTCACATATACCTTATTAATAAAGAACAGACATGCCAACTAGTTACTGACCTGATGCAGACTAATCTACACATTGAAGAAATCAAACTGTCCAAAAAACAAAAAGTAGGTTAATAAAACTTAAAGAGTCCTGAGGTCAACACAACTGGAGGTGCACACAGAGACTGACGAGGAATATACAAAGAGAAAACAACAGATATAAACAATCCAATGCTAGTAGATATGAAGAGTCTTAGGATCACAAACAGACAAGATCAGAAAAACTGTGGAGTTCTTGATGAGCTGCTGAATCACAATAGGTCGTGTAATTAATCTGGAACATGAGAAGAGAGAGAAAGTCAAAGACTGTGATGGTAAGAGAGAACAAAGTGAATCCCTTACATATGATATCCACAGTGTTGATGATCATGTTACTTTAATATTACTTTAAAGACCATCTAAAAAGAAATTGAGTGATGCTGCATTCACTGTAAACAAGACCACAGTCATATCAACAGTGAATTATGAAGAAAAAAAAAAAAAACTTTATTAATATACAAGTACATCCATCTGAATATGAAGTTATTAGATCTATAATAATACACTAAGTATGCTGTATATGTGCAGCTCAAGCTGTTGTAAATCCTGCCCACTTCTTTGCATTGTCAGCACATGCTTCAGTGCTCTGAGAGTGTTTATAGTGCTGTGAGTTTAACACTTCATGACTGAGAGCAGAACAGAACAGAATCTTCATCATCACACAAGACAAAACAACAACAATGAACAACATCATCATCCTCATCTGGACACTGCTCTGCTGTATACAAGGTACAAAATGAGAGATTTGGATAAAGCAGTATAATTAATGAAGTTATCTGACATAAACTATATTATAATAATAATAAATCTAATATTATAATATTGAAAAACATTTTTATATTTGCTTTGATGTGCATACAGTAATTCTATTCATTTCTCTCTCAGGCTCCAGTGGACAGATCACCGTTACTCAAACTCCTGCAGTTCAAACAACTGAACCAGGAAAGACTGTTGTGATGAGATGCACCGCCAGCACTCCTTTAACAGGCTGCAGCCCAACACCATGTCTGTCCTGGTACTTACAGAAACCTGGAGAAGCTCCTAAACTCCTCATATATTCTGTATCAAGCCGTTACACTGGAACTCCATCTAGATTCAGTGGCAGTGGATCTGGCACTGATTTCTCTCTGACCATCAGTGGAGTCCAGACTGAAGATAAAGGAGATTATTACTGTATGAGTTTCCACTATCCAAACAGTAAATATGTGTTCACACAGTGATAAAGAGTCGTACAAAAACCTCCATCAGTCAGAGTCACAGTGACTGCACTGATACAGATGAGAGATACTGCAGCTGCTGATGGGTGTGAATCAACTCAATCACTCTTGTCTGTAGATCACTATACTACAATGCAGAACACTTTCTAATAATGAATTCAATCTGTACTGGTTAGGTTAATCACTATGATGGATGAACAAAAAAAGCTTGACACTCAACATGCCTTAAAAAAATCAGCCACTGCCCACAGCATTGCAGTCAAATAAATAAATAAATTAGCTTGCATGTTACTATCATATTGGCTATTCATTGGTACTAATAATGCACATATTAATGCCGTTTTTTTGCATGACCATATTATACACCTATCTCACAGCTATTAATAAGCAGCAATGAGTTTGTTCAGCCAAATGTTGTAGTTAATAGTTGGTTAACTGTGAGAATTGGGCCTTAAAATAAAGTTTTATCTGGCTTGTACAATGTGGTCTTTGACTTGTGTAGCGGTTAGTTTAACCACTATAGGTGCTGAACAGAATAAAGGTTTGTTATTCGACATCACAAAATATCATCCATTGTCCACAGCATTACAGTCAAAAACAGAATTAATATTTAAATGCTGTGTAGCAGAAACCCAAAAACACATTTCATGTTTAAAAAAAAAAAAAAAAGAAAGAAAAAGAAAGAAACTGGATGCTCCTGCGCAGAACCTGATTTTACCAAGTACGACATGCTCCTGGATCAACATCTTTGTTGACCCTGGAACAACATGGTGATTAACCAATCAGATTTGAAAAAACAGTTTATAGTTTTTGTGAAGTTTAGGCTTAGAATCAGTGTTTGGTGCTTGTACATCAGTGTTATTCATCTATCATTTCCTCTGATTTTAGGGATTACTCACGGGTAAGTTTAGGTTTAGGTGTAAGGATGTGGTCAAGATTAAATTTTTGGATTAAAATATTGTTCCAGGGTCAACAAAATATGTTGACCCAGGAACACGTCTAACTCAGCAAAATCAGGACGTGCATGCTCCTGCTATTATGTTTAGCAGAAATCAAACACTTCAGCTCATAAGAAGAACCTCATAGCAGCAGTCAAACACAGTTGACGGTTTGAGGATGTTTCATCAGGATCTGGACGCTTTGCCAACAGTAAAATTTAAATGCAGGACCAGAGCAGAACTGGAAGAATAACTGTATCTAACATTGTAATGGAGACCTGCATAAAATCATGAAAGAAAAGGTTCTGAAGTCTCGTCCAGTATTTCACTAACACCAGCAGTGTGATTTTTGTGGGGCTGAGGTGGAGAGAGAGGAAGTTTTTCGTGAAAGGGAGCTGGGAAAGATGGAGTTTGTAGATCATGAACAGCGACCACATCACAGTCACTGCTAGAGACGCCACCGGGCTTCAATACAACCAACAAAAACCCATTCACTGCACACATACAGTACCTGTGCTATATTTCTTTGTGTGCCAAATGATAACTGGTTTATCAATAACAAAAAGAGACTTTTTGTAACATTTAATTCAAACTATTTCTGAACACAGTTCTGCAAAACAGGAAAGGAAATTATACAAACAATAAAGAATAACAAAACAGATGTGTCTACATTCTGTCAGCTCTCTTTCTTATATGTGGTGATGAGTATTCAAGTCAATTTATACTGTTGAATTACTTTGTCCTAAACAGTCCTCTTACTCTCATATGTAGCTTTGGAAAAATTGCTTCATTCCAGAGAATCTGTCCCAAACAGTCCAACATGTAACTAAAGTCCTACTCTTTTTAGTGAATTGTTTTGTTCAGACGGTACTACGTTTTCAAGAGTTGCAGTTAAAAAAAGGCTTTAAAAGGAGCCACAGAGTACAAGTCCACCCTATTTCACCAAGGTTCATCAACTTGGAGATTTCTGGCCTCACTGCTGATCTTAGGTGACCTTTGACCTTTTTTATCATGAAGTTTCCTGCAGTATAATGATATTTCATACACAGCTCAGTCATTTTGATTCACAGAAATCCCTGCAGCTTCAGATATCACAGACATATAAAAGACAATTTCTTACGCCATATTGTTTCATCTAGTCTTTACTAGGGGTGGAACAGTTCAACTTATTTACAGTTTGGTTTGAATCATGGTTTTATAGTCATGGTTTCGGTACGGTGCTATGTATGGGGAAAAACTATGATGTCAAATAAAAAAAAAAAAAAAGAAGAATATTCTATCAAGCAACAGCACAAATAAAATAAACCTATCTGAAATGATTTTGTTGATCTTTATACAGTGATGATAAAAAAATACCAAATGAAAAAAATTCCCAGATAGCAACATGTCATTGTTTCAGTGTAGGAATTAACATTGAATTATTGAATCTATATATTTATCTTGTCTGTTAATTATAACAACTATTTTGATGTTGTTTTGATGTTGCAATTATAATATTTTATAATAAATACATTTAAACTGTTTTTTTTTTTTTAATAAATTTAAAAAGTAACAGCGTAAAGAACAACAGAGATAATCCAACAGAGTAATCCGTGAGCGGGCGATGGTCGGGGCACGCGGTAGACAGAGTAAACAATACCCCAGAGAAACAAAGCAATAGGTCCAAAGGCAGGCGGCAGGGAATCAGAGATCTAAACAGTCCAGGTCAAACACAGAAAATCCACAAACAAGGTAAACACTCAGAAATGTCGCAGTAGCAAACAAGACTTTGCGGAGAGTGAGAGTCTGGAACCAGTTTATAGAGGCTGGCTAATGAGCGACACCTGGGAACGTAATCAGTGAGGTGGAGTACGGGAAATGTAGTCCAGGGTGTAGTGCAATGGTCTGTGTAGTGTGACTGTCAATAGAGTGGCAAGGCGACCTCTGGTGGTGAGCGGCAGAGTATGTGAGCGGAGTGGAGCGACAACAATTTCCCCTCCGCGCTCCAAGCATTTAATAACCGCTCCGCTCCGCTCCACCTCCGCTCCGGGTTCACCGTTTCTCGCTCCCGCTCCACTCCTCGCTCACCGATACCAGAAACACCGCTCCGCCTTCAGTCCGCGTCTAAAATATTTCAGTATGTTTGAAAAACCACAGTTCTGTTCATAATGTATAATAAAGGAAGAAAATAACAGAAATAAAACAACAGGATAGTTTTAAAGCAGCTTATTTTGGAACACTAGTGTGCAAACTTTTTTCCTCATGCCAAGCTAACATGGTTGTCAGTCAGCATTAACAGGTATAATTGCTGTGTTTTGCAGTGCAAATATTTGTGATGAAAACAACAGTACGTTTCGTCAGTTATTTTACGTACAGATCGCTGCATTTCTTACGGATTTATTCTCAATCGAAATCGGATACAGATGAAGTACCACAGTAAGGCTACGTCCACACGAAGCCGGTGCGTTCCCTATCCGCTCATTTTTTTTCCTCGTTCGCAAAAAAAATTGCGTGAACACGGCGTCGTCTCAAGAAATATCTGCGTACACACGAAACCACTGAAAACGGTGTAGCATATATGCCAGACACAGCCGACACGTGATGTGATGACATCATCGTTTCACAAAATATACGGATTCGCTGTACACACGAAACCGCAAGGGTGTCGTTTTCAGATTTATCCACTTTGGGACCCGGTTTCAAAAAATAGCGGTTTCAGTCTCCTAAAACGTCGGATCCGTGTGGACGAAACGCCAATACGGTAAAAAATTTATACGTATACAGCGAAACGCGTCTCCGTGTGGACAGGCCCTAAGTTTACATATGTTTGAATGCATTATTGAGAGAGCGATTGCGTGTAAATAAGTATTGCACTTGTTTAAATCACGCTTTCACTTGAAAGTATTCAGTATCTTGAAGGAACAAACTAATTCATTGAAAACTATAACTTTCTGCTAATGTCCATTGCCGTCATCCTAGTCTTCACTTTCTTTCTGATTTGAGTGATCCATCTCTACCAAGCTAGCTAAATAGGCTATATTTAACACTGAATTCTTGCTAAATATGCAGTTATATTAAGGGTCGGTGTCATGAATTGTACTCGTGATGGAGTGATGCTGGAGCGCTCTGGGAGTGAGTAAAAACCATGACGCTCCTCGCTCCATTAAAGATCACACCACTCCCACTCCGCGCTCCGCTCCAACTCTGCTCCGCTCACATACTCTGGTGAGCGGACTGAAGGCCATAGACCCGATTCATGACAAATGAGGAATATAGCCTGCTGTTTTTGTCTAAACTGGGTCAAGCTGTTTTTATGATCATTTACCAAGTGTTTTGTCCAGCAGTGGAGACCCAGCAAACACAACAACGTTGTAAAAACTTTTTTTTCACGTTGTGAAAAGGTTGTAATAACGTTTTTTTTCCAACGTATTTAATACGACAAATGTCGGGTTTTTTAAACGTTATAAATACGTTTTTTCACAATGTTGCAAAAACGTTTTTATAACGTTTTTAAAACATTGGAAGGAGACGTAAAAACGTTTTTGCAACGTTGTGAAAAAACGTATTTATAACGTACTTACCACGTCCAAACTGGTACTTCACATGCTGCCATCAAATTGTTTTCTCTACAGTGTTAAATCTGACTATTGATCCTATTAAAAGCACTTATTTACATTTCACCTTACCTTGTAGCATTGCTGACTTTGTCGGTTTTATAAGCCTAGGTTAACATATGTAGGCCTAATAATTTATACTACACAAAAATTGTCACTCATCGTATTCATTCAGAAAATATAAATCGTAATGTGATATGGGTAGTTTACAAAAATAAATAAATAATCCAATAAACAAGACAAATGCATAAATATATACCAATAAAACAAAATGGTTTCAAATAAAGTACAACATATGAAAATTATGCAATGACTGGCAAATTTGAATATGAGTACAAAATCCAAGAAATTTCAATGCATATTTTAACAGAAAAAATGTATTCAGTTTCAGCTAGTTACAAATTATTTTACTGCAGTAATAATAATAATCACACTGCAATCTTATTACTCGTTTGCACTAAAACTAATGATTATATTGTTAGATATTTAGATATTAGCACAAATTACAGGTATATGGCATCCAATTTAGAGCTTGTTCTAATAATATATAATACATACAGTTTATAATGGCTATTTATTGACTTCATGAAACTTGTCACTTTAAATTATACTTATTATACTTTGTCTTACTAAGTCTTATTATACTTATTAAATTGGAATTTAAATTCTAACATTTTAATCACTATTAGTGATGAATTTGATGCTCTTCCTCATAAATCTGTCAGTTTAATTTAGCCATAAATTGTAACATTTAGTCACATGCAGTGTCTCAGTAGGGACGGAGCAGTTCACAGTAAAAAAAAAAACGTAGGGGAGCGCGGGCACAACCTAACACTTTTTGAACTTCTCAGTTTCTGTAAATCCACGTGAGGTTCAGAGTATAATTTCTTATCCACGTTAATTTCACACATTTGTCTACTACAAATGTCGCTTTGTTTCATAATTACAGTGTTTACGTTTTTCGTTATTTATCTCAAAAGAAAGGAAGTGAAAAGTGACATCATGCCCCGTAGGTGGGGTACTGTATCAGTGCACTGGATCAGTGCATTCTCTTAAAGTGACAGCACTTTCTTTATATTAATCATACAACAACAAGGAAATCACTCACTGCTCTTGATTGAATAGCTTTTGTAACTTTAATAAAGATTAATCTTTAATTTATACAGTAAAATTTGCAATGCTATTTTACATTTGATTACTTTATTAATTTTCTGTACCTAAAAACTAATGTTAGACCTACCCTAAAGAAAAACCAACAACAACTGAAAATCACTGTTTATTTTATTTGTATATTTACTCTTTTGTATTTATTTGTGCTGTTGCTTGATAGAATATTCTTCTTTTTTTTTTTTTTTATTTGACATCATAGTTTTTCCCCATACATAGCACCGTACCGAAACCATGACTATAAAACCATGATTCAAACCAAACTGTAAATAAGTTGAACTGTTCCACCCCTAGTAAAGACTAGATGAAACAATATGGCGTAAGAAATTGTCTTTTATATGTCTGTGATATTAAGCTGCAGTCTTCAGGTAAATTATTTAAATAGCAAGGGTCACTTTGCATTGTCAGCACATGCTTCAGTGCTCTGAGAGTGTTTATAGTGCTGTGAGTTTAACACTTCATGAACGACACTGTTTATCATTACAGACAACATCTACATTGACATTCATCATCTTCTTGATCATAAGAATGTGTTTTCAAGGTAAAGCATTCTTTTAACTAGCTTCTTAGTGTTTTTTTTTTTTTTTTTTTTTCTGTAAATAAATAAATAAATAAAACAACTTTTCTTTTAATTGTTCTTCCGACTCTACAGGAAAGGTGACTGTAATTCAGACTCATGCAGAGAAACATGTTCAGAATGGACAAACAGTCACTCTGACCTGTAAAACCAGCAGCGCCATTGGACGTCAATCAGACGGTCACTGTAAATCTTGTTTCTCCTGGTACTTACAGAAACCTGGAGAAACTCCTAAACTATTAGTTCAGAGAATCAAAACCCTTTACACTGGAACTCCATCAAGATTCAGTGGAAATGAAACCGATCATGGAACTGATTTCAGTCTGACCATCAGTGCAGTCCAGACTGAAGATACAGGAAATTATTACTGTATGGCTGAAAACTATATAAATAGTAAATATGTGTTCACACAGTGATAAAGAGTCGTACAAAAACCTCCATCAGTCAGAGTCACAGTGACTGCACTGATACAGCTGAGAGATACTGCAGCTGCTCTACAACACAATCACACACAACACTGATCAACACAAACACTAATAATGCAAAATAAATAGATGGTAACTTTTGAAAAAGTAACAGAAAAAGATTAAGGATGGCTTGATAAATCATTGTCTGAATGTATAACAGCTTCTGGTTGGAAGGATTTCAGTCAGGCAAAGTTAGACAGACCATAAAAATTTAGACCACTTCATGCCCGTTACATATACCTATTATGGCCCATTAAATCAAAATAGGACAACATCAAACTATATTAGATATGGAAGGTAAAACTATGTGGTTGTTTCTTTGTGTTTGCAGTAATTTCAGTAAACTAGCAGTTAATATGATAAATCTGTAACAAACAAAGCAGTTTCCAACACAAAACACAGGAACTTCTGATTGTGTGTTCACACTTGAAGTTTGGTTCTTTTGGTCAAGACCAAAAAGAAAATGTGTCTGGTTGCATAAAATGCTTAGACTTCTTCATGACTGGTCATAACAAGTCAAATCTAGATTAGTGTAATTTAAATTTGAAAAATAAGACTCATTACCTCTTGGCATCTGGTTTATGCATCTGGTTTGCTTAGCATTTACACTGTCATTTTTAACACTAAACCTAAAGATACAAAACTAAAGACATAAGGATACGGTCACAACCTTATTAGACAGCTTTTATGTCATATATTTTGCAAACTTACTAAAATCTGTAAACAATGCCGTGTGCTGGACTAAATGGTGGTATTTTTAGGAGCTTATAACTCATTAAGAGTTTATAAAATGAGCAAAGGAGTCAAAACACTGTTTCACACACAAATCTGCTGCAAAAAGACGGCATTTCTGATGCCTGTACTGAACTGTAATGGGCAACAGAGTTCCTATGATGACAAGAACCATGTATGCTTGAGCATTTTGTCCTTTTTAGGATCACATCTTGTGACAGCATGTCCTGAAAATGTGGGCCTCTGTCTGCTTGTTTGGTTTGCACCAAGGTTTGGTTCCCTGTTTTGACATTGCAACATTGTAAATCCTGCCCACTTCTTTGCATTGTCAGCACATGCTTCAGTGCTCTGAGAGTGTTTATAGTGCTGTGAGTTTAACACTTCATGACTGAGAGCAGAACAGAACAGAATCTTCATCATCACACAAGACAAAACAACAACAATGAACAACATCATCATCCTCATCTGGACACTCACACTGTTTACTCAAGGTTTGTGTAGTAAAGTTTTAATAAAAAAATAATTTTTTGATGCATAAATTATTAATAATTTGCAGTTGTTTCTTAATGTTATTCTTTCTTTCAGAGTGTAGAGGACAGATCACTGTAACTCAGAGTCCATCAATAACAGCAGCTCAAGGGCAAGAAGTCAGAATAAACTGTAAAACCAGCAGTGGAGTGTATAATGGTAATGAGTTACACTGGTACTTACAGAAACCTGGAGAAGCTCCTAAACTCCTCATATATGCTGTAACAAGCCGTTACACTGGAACTCCATCTAGATTCAGTGGCAGTGGATCTGACACTGATTTCACTCTGACCATCAGTGGAGTCCAGACTGAAGATACAGGAGATTATTACTGTCAGAGTTACCACTATCCAAACAGTAAACATGTGTTCACACAGTGATAAAAAGTCGTACAAAAACCTCCATCAGTCAGAGTCACAGTGACTGCACTGATACAGATGAGAGATACTGCAGCTGCTGATGGGAGGATGACAAAACAATACAGTGGCACACTGTAGTAAACATTTCAGAGTCAATTTATTTATATGATATTCTAAGAAAAGATAATATAATATAATATAATAAAATATAATATAATATAATATATCACTTACCTGATTTTACATTGTCTGGAGAAATTATATAAAAATATAATACAGGGTGGGCCATTTATATGGATACACCTTAATAAAATGGGAATGGTTGGTGATATTAACGTCCTGTTTGTGGCACATTATAAGTGGTCAGAAACTTGTAAATAACTCATGAAAGAATAAAGTTAAAGTTAAAACCAAGCACACCATTGTTTTTCGTGTGAAATTCCCAATAAGTTTGATGTGTGATGTATCCATATAAATGGCCCACCCTGTATATTGAAAATATGAAATAACAGAAAGTTTTCTGTAAGGGGTAGGTTCAGGTGTGGGGTTAGGGTAAAGGGATAGAAAATAGAGTTTGTACAGCATAAAAACCATTACATCTATGAAATGTTCCTACAAAAAATGGAAACCAATTTGTGTGTGTGTTTTCTTTCTTTTATATTCTTCCATTTTTTTGTAAGGATCACCCGTTGGCTATAATACATAGGCATAATGCATGCATATATTTTACTTGCACTTTTGTAAAGATCACTTTATTTGTTAATTCAGTTTCAAGTTGCTTCTAGCTCTGTTTAATGTGAGTCCAATTTAAAATTATTCTAAAATTTAGACTAAGATATTAAACATTTTAGTTTAGTTTCTAATGTGGATATTTAAAAAAATTAAAATAATATTCTCTGGTAAACACTTTATTTTGATAGTCCACTTTAGACATTCTACTAACAGTAACTAACTTTGCAACTACATGTCAACTAGTCATTAGAGTATTAGTAGACTGTCTGCTTAATGTCTTCTAACACTCTTCTAAACTTTGCAGGTATATGTCAACTTAGTCTACTAACCCTAAACCTAATCTAACAGTCTGCTTTGAGAGTTAGTAGACATGTAGTTGCAAATTAATGAGAATTAATTGACATGTAGTTGCAAAGTTACTTATATGTTGTAGAACGTCTAAAGTGGACTATCACAATAAAGTGTAACCTCACACAGTCACAAATTCCCAATTCTGATCTTAGTCAGAGGCTGCAGGGTTAACTTATTCCTTTAAGTTTGGGAGCCTCATGGATGATCATAACAAAAAGCGTAGTTTGCTTTGTCATGTTCATGTTCAACTTGTTCACATTCATACAAGTCAGTGATAGAAATCATGAGCTCACAGGAGACGTGTTTTCTGCTCCATTTATTCATGGCCTTCAGTTTGACCTACTGTATCCTGGACACAGATTTGCATCAGCGCTAGAATCCATTTTAATCTACTGGAAATAATAATTTCAGAAGGATACAGAATAAATCAAATATAACATTTTATTTGTCTGGTAAGAATGTATCATGCCAAGTACAAAATTGAATTATAATGATAACTGATAAATACATAGCATCATTTGCTCATAGATGAATTTAAGAGTGAGAGATGTAAACCTGACAGCAGAGACACAAACAGCAGAAAGTGTTCAAGACTCAGGAGATTCTGTAACAGGTTTGTTTTGTCTCATATGTTCAAAGTCAAAGAGTTTACTGATAGTAATTATTAGTGAATTAGACCCAATATTCTTCTGCAAAATACATGCAAAATTTTAACCACCAAAGGGCCAAAAGTTGCACAGCGCAAAGGTCACAAAACCCAGAGTCATAAAACCAAGAGAATAAAGCAAGCAAACCTTCACAGTGAGTGAACAAGCAGTCAGGGTTTAAATAGACCAGTCTAATTAGGCTGATGAGAAACACCTAAAAACAATGACACCAGAGTTCAGGTGAGTGTGACCTCTGGTGGTAGAGTTACAAAGTGGCAGAGGGTTCAACAATACCAAGGACATATAATACTGTATAATCATACTATATCACTTGCTAGATTTCACACTGTGTAGAAGAAAAAAAAAAAAAAAAACGTGGTGCTTATTTATGCAAAGCTTGTCACCACATCGTTAACAATTTTTCAAGATTTCCCTTGTTTTAGAACAAAAATCAGAATCAGAACATATTTGATTGATTCTGTTCCTCTCAGAATAGATCAGATCAGATCCTCACAGGAGAGTCATAATACAGTAAAACACACAGAGTCAACACGAAACCATCCATACTCACACAATCTTTCTAAATGCATTAATCTTTCTAAATCTCAGTTCATTTTAAATTTAAGCACAATGTGAACAAACACAGCAACCTGCAGAACGGCCACAAATATCCCTTTATGATTCAGAAAAAGTACAGCACTCATCACCATGGACAAGAAAATCCAAACATGCATTTATATTTAGGAAATCTATTTTTTTCTGTCGCAAATCCCAATTTGTTTCTCACTTATAGGATGAAATCCTACATTGTTTAGGATACAATTGTACATGAATTTTTATGAGGACCTTTTTTTAAGCTAAAAAAAGACAAAAATATGTCAAGTACTAGTGTACTTGCTAACTGGATTTTGATTAAATAAAATCCAGTATTGTTTAATATATTTTAAGTTTTTAATCTATATATTTAAAGAATATTTCACCCGTCTGTAATTTATTTTGACTTCTGCAAATATTAAGCAGATTAATATTAATCTAATAAATCCCCCACAAACAAAACCACCATCATTAAACACTTAAAAATCTGAACATTTAAACCTCAAAAATCACAACAGAATATTGAATGATAGACAGCCAAACACTAATACCACAATAAATTCACAAGATGGAATTGCACACAAAATAATTTAATATACACGATAAATAGGAATATCACCTCAGTTTTCAGTCTAGTGTCAAACTGGTTTATATGTATGAATCTGTATGATTTTAGAAAGCAGATGCTCTTTAATATTATTAGGGTTATTATCAATCCAGTAAATTAATCAAACATTCATTGTAGAGAGTGTCTCTCTGATTTTTATAGCTCATATTCATCATAAAGCTTTGAATGTTTTGTAGGACATTTACATGCATAAAATAATTCATCTGCGGTCTTAGACTGACAGCTGCCTGTTCTGTGTATGAAGATCATTTACATAGAGAGACACTTTGCATGAGAGTGTTTATAGTGCTGTGAGTTTAACACTTCATGACTGAGAGCAGAACAGAACAGAATCTTCATCATCACACAAGACAAAACAACAACAATGAACAACATCATCATCCTCATCTGGACTCTCTGTTTATGTATTCAAGGTGAAGTTTTTATGAAAAATTTAAAGTAAAATATTATATTATTATCAGCAATGAATGTAACACAGTTCCTGCTCTTTCTAACTCTAACTGTTTTTAGGTTTCAGTGGGCAGGTGACTGTGACTCAAACTCCCTCTGTTAAAACAGTTCAGATTGGTGAATCAGTCACTATAAACTGCAAAACAAACACAGTAGTGGATAATGGCTGTCCAGGTTCATATACTTGTATGGCCTGGTACCAATAAAAACCAAAACACACCATCTAGATTCAGTGGCAGCGGATCCAGAACTGATTTTACTTTGACCATCAGTGGAGTCCAGACTGAAGATACAGGAGATTATTACTGTCAGAGTTACCACGGTGGTCTATTGTTCACACAGTGATAAAGAGTCGTACAAAAACCTCCATCAGTCAGAGTCACAGTGACTGCACTGATACAGCTGAGAGATACTGCAGCTGCTCTACAACACAATCACACACAACACTGATTAACATTAGTCTTGCATTTCTGAAGAGAATGAGTCAGTGTTTGATTATGACCATCATGTTTTAGATGTAATATATGATCCCTATCAATCAAACTGAACAAACTGAATTTAATCTCTTCTGCAGTCTGAACGTGATGCTTTCCATTTGAGCCACAGAAAGATTAACATTCTTATACAATTAGTGTCAGTATGGCTGAATCTTGAATTTTTAATTATGGACTTTTATTATATTTTCATGTATATTTTCACTATCTCCTATAAATAGTTTGTCTGTGTGCTGCTTGACTGCAGCAGAAGTGAAACTGGTCTGTTTCAGTCCAGATCATGTAACCAATCAAACAGTGACACTGGGAGTGTGGGCTGAAAATCCCATTTGCATTGTCAGGGTGGAGTGATTCTGATCCTCTCAGAATAGAGCAGCTCTGTCTCCAGAGACCATGTTCAAACCCCAAGAGCTTTATTTGACTACATTTACTGCTACTGATCAAGCTTCTGGAAACCACCTGAACAAACACTACATGCATCTTCATCTGTTAGTTGAATGATGTTGTCAGACACAAATGGAGCTTTTTGAGAAGTTTTATTGAATGTTACAGCAAACACAGCAGATTAAAGATCAGCCAGTGCTTTGACACTAGAGCTCTCTTTCAGTATTGAGTTGTAAATGACTACAGCTGCAGCACTAGACTCATGTGAATCCTGCCTGACACAGGACACTCAGATACGCCTCATCTTCAGGAGAGAGCAGCGCTCACTGGAGAAACATCAGCACTGCGACTGACTCTTCTGGAACGAGGCCTCTTGAGGAGCTCCTTCATGTGTTACTCTGCAGACGTACAGCTCTCCTGTTTCCCAGCGTGCTTTGCTGAGGGTCAGGACGCTACTGCGGCTGTAGCGGCCGTCCCGCTCGCTCTCCGCGCTGGTCTGAACCCCCTCGGTGACCTCTGAGCCGTCCAGTGTCCAGCTCACCAGCGCCCCCTGTGGAGAGTAAGAGCTGAGCAGGCAGAGCAGTGCAGCTGAGTCTCCAGAGATCTGCAGAGAAGAGGGCGGCAGCAGAGACACTGAGGGCTTCACTGTGGGACCAGCTGCAGGAGACAAACACAACACATTCACAAACACTAAGAAAACACAAACACTACATACATATTGTACACATATGTGTACATACACATTTTATATCCCTAAATAATGTCTCCGCATTTTAGTTAGGTGAGATATTTACATTCACAAACACTAAGAAAACACAACACTACATACATTTCAATGAAACCTTATAGAAGAAGCTAAACATAGGAAGATATTTACTGCTTTAACCCCAGTAGTTTTTATATCCCTAAATAATGTCTTCACATTTTAGTTAGATGAGATATTTAAATCAAAACTCAATTTCAAACACTGAATTATAAGCACAACATGAGCAAAAGAGATTTAAAATAATTTATCAATCTGCAGAAAGTACCTCCAATAAAGTTTAAATAAAACATGTATTTTAACATTTTTCATTTCATGTCTTTTTTCCATGTATAATATATATGTGATAAACAAATAAAATCGAGCCACATTATGAAAAATTGAATAATTCAGTTCTTGTGAACTTGACTAAACATGACAATATTTTAGATGAAATATTTACTGTAAAACTATATTTAAAAAATGGGTAACATTTTGCAATAAGGTTCATTAGTTAATGTTAATTTATGTGTTAACTAATATTAACTAACAATGAGCAATACATTTGTTACAGTATTTATTAATCTTTGTTAACAATGATTAAAAAAGGTACAACTGTCCATTGTTAGTTCATGTTAATTCAGGTCCATTAATTAATATTAACAGATGAAACTTTGGATTTTAGTACTGTATTAGTAAACGCTGCAATCAGTATGAACTGAGATTAACAAATGCTTTACAATATTTTTTCATTGTTAGTTCATGTTTACTAATGTAGTTAACTAATATTAGCAAATGAAATGTTAACAAAAATATTATTGTTAGAAAAACACACAAACAACAAGAACAACAACAAAACAAATTCTGTTTAAAAATAAAATTGTACACAATCTAAATTGTATGTTTGCAGTAGAGAATTAAAAGACAGACTTACCGAGCACCAGTTTAGTTCCTCCACCGAAAGTCCTCCACAGTGATACAATCTAATGAAACGGTCATACAAAAACCTCTATTCCACTCGAGTGAACACAAACTCCAGCAGAGAGAGAGAAAACAACACTTCAACACACTGATAGCAGAAACACCTCAGCTGTTGACAACACTTTTGGTGTTTTAGTAAAATACTCTTCAAAAAGTATGAACAAAACACTTCCATGCAAATTCCGTGTTATTTGTTACAATCAAAATGTTTGCTATGTCTTGAAGAACAATGTAATTCTTTCCATCAGTTAAAGAGAATATTTATCTCATTGAAAATAGACTTAATAGTATATGACTTTATAGTATCCTATATTTCTAATTCAGTCTTTTGTTGTGTGCTGACCTTTGACCTCTTTTATCACTGATTGAACCTTCAGAGTTTCTCACAATGATGCTTCTGTTTTTCATATGGAGTCTAGTCTAGACTCATTTGACACAATTATGAGTCCTGATGATCTTTATACAAGTAGGAAAATAGGTTACATGAAAAAGATTTCCCATATAGTGACATTTCAACATTCAACATTAAAAAGACCACAATGGACATAAAATCAACAAAACAAATATTTTACAATTAATCAATATGTAATTATCAGTAAATGGTTTAAAACTATTACTTTGTAAGTAAAATATTATTCATACAGACAGTTTATTAGTTTGTTAGCAGCTCAATCTGTTGTAAATCCTGCCCACTTCTTTGCATTGTCAGCACATGCTTCAGTGCTCTGAGAGTGTTTATAGTGCTGTGAGTTTAACACTTCATGACTGAGAGCAGAACAGAACAGAATCTTCATCATCACACAAGACAAAACAACAACAATGAACAACATCATCATCCTCATCTGGACACTCACACTGTTTGCTCAAGGTTTGAGTGTAAATAAAAAAAAAAAAAAAAAAAAAAAAAAAAAAAAAAAAAAATATATATATATATATATATATATATATATATATATATATATATATATATATATATATATATATATATATATTATTCATTCTTTAAAGTGTAAAATATGATTTATTTACAGTTGTTTCTTACATTTTTTCTTGTTCTTCTTTCAGAGTGTAGAGGACAGTACACTATAACTCAGAGTCCATCAATAACAGCAAATCAAGGACAAGAAGTCAGAATAAACTGTAAAATTAGCAGTACAGTGTGTGTTAGTACTTATTTGGCCTGGTACTTACAGAAACCTGGAGAAGCTCCTAAACTCCTCATATATGCTGCAACAAGCCGATACACTGGAACTCCATCTAGATTCAGTGGCAGTGGATCTGGCACTGATTTCACTCTGACCATCAGTGGAGTCCAGACTGAAGATACAGGAGATTATTACTGTCAGAGTTATCACTGTTCTGGTAGTGCTGTGTTCACACAGTGATAAAGAGTCGTACAAAAACCTCCATCAGTCAGAGTCACAGTGACTGCACTGATACAGATGAGAGATACTGCAGCTGCTGATGGGAGGATGACAAACAACACATTCACAATGTATGTTTGTTTGTTTATTTATTTATTCATAGATTTATGTGTAGTTATTTATTTTATTATTATTATTTTCATTAAAATAATTCAATAACAGTTAGTGCTGGGATAGCAGTACTGGAATGTTTTATTTTCATTCGAGATTCAAGATTTTTCTAAGCACTTTCAGCACTTTCAGTGATTGCTAAGAGTGGTTTATTTCACCAGTGTTCATGGAAATATATACTAGATGTTATTTGCACTAAATTGTGTTACAGATGTTATTTATATTTAGTGTAAATAGTGGCAGATAGTGGCATAACAATAAATTCAGTGTATATGTGACCGGTGCTGGCAAAATTAGTCAATGTTGAGTAAATGTTCACATTTTTTTTATTATTATTTTCAAATTCGCCATTTAAACTACCTTTAAAATGATAAATGACTTGTTGGAATCTGACAAAAAAAATGAGCTACAGCTGATTAAAAGCGATAGAGCCACAGAGTTGATTGAGGAAAATCAAATTAAAGTTTCCTGAAGATTTCAAAGCAAAATCACCAAGAAACTTTGCATATTTTCCTCCAATTCTTTTCTTAGTAATAATTACTATATTATTAATCACAATGTTTCTCATTCATTCTTTGTGATGTGCTGATGTAACACTTTTTTAAAGAAAAGTATTTGATCTATGACCTCTGAGGTGACCTTTGACCTCTTTCTCAAACATTTTCCCATAGTTACCTTTCCATTCTTCATATGCAGCTCAATCATCATGATTCACAGAAAATTCTTAATTCCTAATAATATTCTTATTATAGTGTGTCATAAAATTGAGTGTACGGCAGTCATTAATCTTTGCTGGAAACTATATAACTGATTAGATGCTCTAAGATGGCAATTCTGTTCACATACAGTAACTAGAAGAGCTGAATGCAGTTTCTTATGTGTCTCTTTGGTGCTGGCCCTGTTGAGATCACATGACCAGCTGAATATTACTTATCTTTAGGCTTGTTCTACAATGGGCTCAGATTGGTTAGCTGGCCCAGCGTGTTGTGATTCGCTAAACCGCATATAGTGCATGTGCAGAAACTTTACGCCTCTCACCTCAGTGCCATGCACTCCAGTTGTATTGTAAACAATGGCATTGTCAATATTGCTTGTCAATTTGAGCCCGAATGAGACCCAGAGAATATTAGTGAAAAGGATCATGCAGAACTTGTGCAAGCACAACTTTTACAGGATGTTTCAGAATGGTTTGTGTTTTTGTTTATTGTTTTCTCATACTTTTAGATACGCTGTTATTTGTAATTGCTACTGCTTAAGTGAAGCTTTTAATATACAGTTTTATCCTGATTAAAGCTGTAGATTACATGATTGCGTTTTAACATTTTTGTAAAGTAATTGTTTACTCTGTAACAGTAAGTGTTTGCTACCACAGCAACCGTGTGCACGTCTCCTCGTAGCTATGTGAAAAATATCTGTCTGTCTAAACACATAAAGTGTATAATACAGGGCACAGTCACGGACCGGAGGGGATAGAAGCACAAAGGGGCAATATCGTCTGTGAAGAGGTTATTTCTCCAGTGACTTCTGTGAGATGCTGCATTAATGCTGAAATGTGTCAGTATAAACCACTGTAACAAGAACAGTGGAATATCCACAATAAATGTGTGTTCCTTTAAAGATTAAACATTTAAACCATTTAGTTATCACACAATGATACAAGTAGAATCCAGAGAGTGGTCAAAACCAGGCAATGGTCAAAACAGGCAAAGAAGCCAACAACATGTAGGGGCCATGTAAGAACAGAATCTAAAGCTTACAAAAGTTATAAAACCAAGAATATATCCAAAATACATCACCCACAAATACAATGTGAAACAACCCAGATAGCACTTGTACATCTGCAAGATATCTGTTAAAGATCACTTGATCTGGAAAGCATCTGCTGTGTACAAACATCTGACAGACGTCTGTAAGATGTCAGTTTTACATACATTCTAAATCATAAACATCTTAAAGACATCTAATATACATCTATTTGACATCCGATAGGAAACGTTATAGAAGTATTTCAGATGAGCAAACACTCTAAAAAATACGTCTTGCAGATGTAAATGCAGACGTCAAATAGACGTCTCCGTGATGTATGTGTGCTATCAGGGAAGCAACACTTCACACCAAGTGAACAAGAGGTCAACTATTAAATAGGCCAATCCAATTAGGCTGAGGAGAAACACTCAAGAACAATCAGAGTTCAGGTGAGTGTGACCTCTGGTGGTGGAGTTAACAATTTTTCAAGATTTTCTTTGTCTTTATAATATTTTAATGTCTGGATTTGACTGGAGCTCTGAGGGATTGAGTGTAAGTTTTTGTTGAGCAGGTAAATCATCAGTCCTAAACAAGCACATTATTATAACAGACTCACTGACTCATGATCGAGTCTCAATAGTAACTTACTGTCTGGCTAATCTGATTCTTTCATCTGATTTCCACACACAAATTCAGCATGGATGGGGTTAGCTAATTATTAAAAAAAAAAAAAAAAAAAACTCCAGGGTGAATCAGTAAGAGCTGTGAGTGACACAGAAACTGAGAGACACACATAATAACAGTTGATTCAAACATTCAGAAGGTCAGTATGACTGCTGAGAGTCTCAGTGTGAACTAATGAATTTGAACAAACCTCATCTCTCCATTAGTCCAACTCAACTCACCCATTTCAGATCCTCACAAGAGCTTCATGATACAGTACAACACACAGACAACCAGTAGTGATCTTTGGAAATGTTTCCATGTTTGAGGTTCATAATTTGACTAAACAGCACAGTTCATTTCTTCCATCTGCAGGTTTTTTAATGGTTCACTGATTTGATTATAAAATATGAGCTTGAAATCTGGGGCCTCATTTATAAAGACGTGTAGAATTTCTGAAATGTCCATCCATACACACAAAAATGTTCCTAAATACATTAATCTTTATATATCTCATTTAATTTTATATTCAAGCACAATGTGAACAAATGCACCTGCATAATGGCCACAAATATCCCTTTATGATTCAGAAGTACAACATTCATCCACATGGACAAGAAAATCATTAATAATAAACATTATTATTTTGATTACTGGTATACATGTGCACCGAAGTTTGTATGAATGCTGTTTTGCACACAACATTTCACATCATTTCTTGTCTTTGTAAATCCCAATTTGTTCCTCATTTTAGGATAAATGTCATTTAGAATCTGATCATATATGTGTTTTTAAAACAAAATATTATTTTATTTGCTATCTGGTTTTTAATTAAATAAAATCCAGTAAAACATTAAACATATTTTAAGCTTTTAATCAATATATTTAAATAACATTTCACCCATCAGTGCTTTATTTGGACTTCTGTAAATATTTAAATTAATATTAATCTAATAAATCTCCCACAGTCAAGACCACCAAACATCATTAAACACCTCAAAATCTGAACATTTAACTCTTAAAATAACAAAAGAAAATGGAAAGATTAACAGCCAAGCGTTAAGAGAACAATACATTTATACGATGGAATGGCACACAATTTTTATGTATGTATGTGTGTATGTAAGTATTTATTTATTATTGTTATTATTAATGGTTTTATTTTAATTTATTTATTTAGTTAGTTAGTTAGTTATATAAAAGATAAATAGGACCTAATTTTGCAGTCTCATGTCAAACTGGTTCACATGTATAAATCTGTTTGGTTTTAGAGAGCAGATGATGTTTAATATTATTAGGTTTATTATGAACCCAGTAAAAAAAATCTAATTTCTGTAGTTCACATTCATCACTTAGAATGTTTTGTAGAACATGAACATGCATGAAGAAATTCATCTGTGGTCTGAGACTGACAGCTGCCTGTTCTGTGTATGAAGATCATTTACATAGAGAGACACTTTGCATGAGAGTGTTTATAGTGCTGTGAGTTTAACACTTCATGACTGAGAGCAGAACAGAACAGAATCTTCATCATCACACAAGACAAAACAACAACAATGAACAACATCATCATCTTCATCTGGACTCTGTGTATATGTATTCAAGGTAATGTTTTTAATATTAAAGTAAAATATTATATTATTATCATCAATGAATGTTACACATAGATCCTGCTCTTTCTAACTCTGTGTTTCTAGGTTTTAGTGGGCAGGTGACTGTGACTCAGACTCCCTCTGTTAAAACAGTTCAGATTGGAGAAACAGTTACTATAAACTGCAAAACAAACACAGTAGTGAGCAATGGCTGTGTGGGTTCATATACTTGTATGGCCTGGTACCAGTAGAAACCTAGAGAAGCTCCTAAACTCTTGATTCATTCAGCAAACCAAAAACAGTCAAACACACCATCTAGATTCAGTGGCAGCGGATCCAGAACTGATTTCACTCTGACCATCAGTGGAGTCCAGACTGAAGATACAGGAGATTATAAATGTCAGAGTTACCACAGTGGTGGTGTGTTCACACAGTGATAAAGAGTCGTACAAAAACCTCCATCAGTCAGAGTCACAGTGACTGCACTGATACAGATGAGAGATACTGCAGCTGCTCTACAACACAATCACACACAACACTGATCAGTGAACAAGCACTGTCTTAACACAATATCATTACAATCAACATCAATCTCGTAATTCTGAAGAGAATGAGTCAGTGATCTAATCAGTTCATCATGTTTTAGGTGTAATATATGATCCCTGTCAATCAAACTAAACAAACTGCATTCAGTCACTTCTGCTGTCTGGACGTGATGCTTTACATTTGACCCACAAAAAAACTTACAACCTTATACAATAGTGTCAGAATTGCTGAATTTTGAGTTTTAATTATGGATTTTTATGATATTTTCATATATATATGTTCACTATTTCCTATAAATATGAGTTTGTCTGTGTGCTGCTTGACTACAGCAGAAGTGAAACTGGTCTGTTTCAGTCCAGATCAAGTAACCAATCAAACAGTGACACTGGGAGTGTGGGCTGAAAATCCCATTTGCATTGTCAGGGTGGAGTGATTCTGATCCTCTCAGAATAGAGCAGCTCTGTCTCCAGAGACCATGTTCAAACCCCAAGAGCTTTATTTGACTACATTTACTGCTACTGATCAAGCTTCTGGAAAACACCTGAACAAACACTACATGCATCTTCATCTGTTAGTTGAATGATGTTGTCAGACACAAATGGAGCTTGTTGAGAAGCTTTATTGAATGTTACAGCAAATACAGCAGATAGAAAGATCAGCCAGTGCTTTGACACTAGAGCTCTCTTTCAGTATTGAGCTGTAAATGACTACAGCTGCAGCACTAGACTCATGTGAATCCTGCCTGACACAGGACACTCAGATACGCCTCATCTTCAGGAGAGAGCAGCGCTCACTGGAGAAACATCAGCACTGCGACTGAGTCTTGTGGAACGAGGCCTCTTGAGGAGCTCCTTCATGTGTTACTTTGCAGACATACAGCTCTCCTGTTTCCCAGCGTGCTTTGCTGAGGGTCAGGACGCTACTGCGGCTGTAGCGGCCGTCCCGCTCGCTCTCTGCGCTGGTCTGAACCCCCTCGGTGACCTCTGAGCCGTCCAGTGTCCAGCTCACCTGCGCCCCCTGTGGAGAGTAAGAGCTGAGCAGGCAGAGCAGTGCGGCTGAGTCTCCAGAGATCTGCAGAGAAGAGGGCGGCAGCAGAGACACTGAGGGCTTCACTGTGGGACCAGCTGCAGGAGACAAACACAACACATTCACAAACACTAAGAAAACACACTGCAGCTCCAGCACTCTTTTGCCCTGCATCATTCACATCATTTCAACATGACTTTAAGGAGCAGACATGTGGAAAGCAGTAAAAATCACAACAATCTCATCATTCATCTTATTCAACATCACTACAGCTGATACATATTTATACAATAAACAAACTACACAATCACTATATACATTTAAATCAAACCTCATAAATAAAACTAAACTTACTAAGACACTGACTGCTTTAATTACAGTATGTTTTTACATCCAAACACAGGATTTGTTTTATCTGAGATCTTTTTATACTTTTTTATACTTTTCAAACAATTTCAAAAACCTAATTTTCATTACAAGTTACAAAATGTTACTGCTCAGAATTAGAAAACAACTGAATCAAATGAGTTAAAAAAAAAAATGTACATATTTTTTTTTTTTTCAAAACCACTGAATTACAAGAACAGCATGAGCAAAAGAGATTCAAAATTATTGACTGAAGTTGCTACATTTACATTTTAACATTAAATCATTCATTCATTAAAATGCAAGTTTGTGATGAACTAAGACAAGTAACAGTTTTTAATGATTATAGCCTTAAGGGAGTTTGTAAAAGTGAAACTGAATTTATACAACAGTTTTATACATTTTTGATTTTATACAAAAATTATTATTAAGTGACTTACATTTTAGGAACACTGTCGTCTGATTGTGCTCTATTTCGTCAACAAAAATAGTTCCGAACACAGTCACAGCTGTTTTGTTTGTTTGTTGTTAATCTACGCTTTTGAATCGATTGAATGAACGATTCAGTCACAAAGACTTTGACTTGATGCCACCTAGCTAAAACTTTAGTTTTATTTTTAAAATATAAATTGAGTCATTTAAATCGTCGTATATTTCTATATTCAAAACTTTATATTTAAAACATTAATCTCATAACACTGTTATTATGAAATGCATTAATGCCACCTCTGAATCCTGTCAAAAAATCTGTAAATATTCCTTAATGCCACATTTGTGCTCTTCTGTGCCATGCAAAGGTGAATTGTTGTTGCTGATTTCATTTAACTGGTAACTTATTCTTCCTGATTGTATCATATTATTTAAAATTAATTTATTGTTTAATTCAAATTTGTGAAAAAAATAAAAATAAATAAAATAAAATTATATATATATATATATATATATATATATATATATATATATATAGTCACAAAAAAATGACATCCATTTGATAAAGTTAGAAAAATCTCGCTTTATAATGGGAAGGTTAATTTATGTCATTATAAAGGGTTTTATAAATAAATACAACCGAAAAGTTATTACAACCCCCGCCCCTAGAGTTACCCCCCAGCTAGAGTCCCCCCGGTGAATTTTGGCTATTTCCACCATTGGTTATACATAAACACAACATAAAAATCAAAGGAAAAAAACTGTGATAAACTGATAAAATGCTTAGTGAAACACATTATGAAACGTTTTTAGACAGGAATTGTTTGTTCGAAGTGAATAATTATTTTTTTTCTAAAAATCTAAACATGTTTTGAACAGCAAATATTTTACATTAAATGTTCATTGTTAATATTCAGTGTTACAAAAGTAATAGTTTTGTTGTTTATTTTTTTTTTAATATTTTGTATAATCTAAATTGTATTTTTTTTTAATGGACAATTAGACAGACTTACCGAGCACCAGTTTAGTTCCTCCACCGAAAGTCCACCACAGTGATACAATCTAATGAAACGGTCGTACAAAAACCTCTATTCCACTCGAGTGAACACAAACTCCAGCAGAGACAGAGAAAACAACACTTCAACACACTGATAGTAGAAACACCTCAGCTGTTGACAACACTCAATCATTTAGTTTTAGTTAAATTATTTTTTTAAATGAGGAATAACAACACACTTTTACACAAAATCCTTTTGAAATGTTTGTCATTGTTTAAAGAACAATGTACTTTTTTCAAAACCAGATAAAGAGTTTAGTCCTCTTATTTTCAATACACATAATTCAGTTTGACTGTATATCCTGTATTTCTCATTCATTCTCTTGTCATGTTCTGATATGACGCTTAAGGAAATGTATTTAATGATCTGTGACCTTTGACCTCTTCTGTTCTTCATATGCAGCTCAATCATCATGGATTACAAATAAACAACAACAACTACAAAAAAGCAAAGGAATTAAACATTTTAATTGGACACCAATTAACCTTCAGTAAAATTGTTTTTAATTTTATTTGTTGAACAGTGATCAACAATAATACAAAGTAGCTCAGTATGTTTCTTTACAGCATGATGGTCCCTGGTTTAAGTTGTATCCAGAAAATGAAATATTAAAAAAAAAATATTTCACTAAAAGGAACTGCAGTGAAGAGCATGGTCCCGTTAAGTCTATTTCTTATGTTTTTCTGTTACTATTGGCTGTTGCTCGTATGCTGATTGACATACAAACTGTGTTTATGCAGCTTGTACTGTTAGTGAGTGCACTGTGTGGCTACATTGTTTACGAAGTTCAGTAAACTCCATGGAAAAGACCTTCTTGTCATCACTTATTCTGCCCACATTTCCCCATAAGCATTAAAATGAAACCAACTGTACTGACGACATAACATTATTCAGAATGTAAAATCAAATACACTATAATATGGGTTTGGTAGCAGCTCAAATCCTACCCACTTCTTTGCATTGTCAGCACATGCTCCAGTGCTCTGAGAGTGTTTATAGTGCTGTGAGTTTAACACTTCATGACTCACACTGTTAACAGACAGAATGACTACAATGACATTCATCATCCTGATTTTTGTCTTAGGGATGTATTTTCAAGGTAAGATTTTTAATTCCATTAGCTCATTCAGTTAAAAAATAATTTCAAAACTTTTTTTCAATTTTGTGTCTTTTAATTGTTCTTCGGATTCTGCAGGACAAGTAACTGTAAATCAGACTCCAAAAGAGAAACAAGTTCAGAACTGTAATGAGCAGGACTCGTAGGAAGCGTGTAAGATCCAATTGCGAGCTTTATTAACAGATCGTAGTCAAGACAGGCAGGGTCGATAACCAAACAAACAGGAATATCCAGGGCAAGGCAAGAGCGTAAATCCAGGAAACAGGCAGAGTCCAAAACCAGGGAGAGCAGTCCAAAAAGTAACAAATAAACAAGGAAATGAAACCAGACAGAACTATGGCAAAACAAAGACAAAACTATGATCAAGAAACAAAACCGTGAAAAGACAAAAACAGGGCAAAGGAAACAGGGAAAAACGCTTGGTAGAGTCCGCATGAGCAAAACAATACTTCGCAGCTTCCTGTTTGATGTAGGCCTCCTTTTATTGCCACCAAACAGGAAGTAACCAACGAAGCAGCAGAGGGAGCAGCAACAGTCAGTCAGTGGGTGAGGGCTCCCTCTGCTGGCGTGGCATTACAGAATCCCCCCTCCCAGGAGCGACTCCTGGCGCTCAAAACTACAACAGTCCAAGAGGGTGGGGGAACAGAGGCAAAACAGGGGGTGGGACGGGGGGCCAGGTCCATGTAGAGGAGGTGGGCCTGGATCGTGGAGCAGGGACAGACAGCGAAGCACTGGAGGACCTGGACCATGGAGCAGTGGCAGACAGTGAAGCCCCGGAGGACCTGGGCCATGGAGCTGTGGCAGACAGTGGAACCTTGGAGGACCTGGACCGTGGAGCTGTGGCAGACAGTGGAACACTGGAGGGCCTAGGCCGTGGTGCAGTAGCAGAAAGTGGAAACTTGGAGGACCTGGGCCGTGGAGCAATAGCAGACAGTGGAACCTTGGAGGACCTGGGCCGTGGAGCAGTAGCAGACCGTGAAATACTGGAGGGCCTGGGCCGTGGAACTGTGGCAGACAATGTAACCTTGGAGGACCTGGGCCGTGGAGCAATGGCAGACAGTGGGACCTCGGAGGACCTGGGCCGTGGAGCAATGGCAGAGTAGGAAGCCATGGTGGGGCAGGCAGAGCAGGGACCCATGGCGAAGCAGGCAGAGCAGGCAGGACAGGAAGCCATGGCGAGGCAGGCAGAGCAGGCAGAACAGGAAGCCATGGCGAGGCAGGCAGAGCAGGTAGAGCAGACAGGAGCAGAGATATCCACAGTGGAACCAGTGACTTCCATAGCAGAGCGGTGTGTTCACGGATGATTTCCTTGGCCGTGGCATGACAGGCAGAGAGTTCATAATAGGCCTTCTTGGCTGTGACATGACAGGCAGAGAGTTCGTGATTGGCCTTCTTGACCGTGACGTGGTGGGCAGAGTTTTCATGATAGGCCTTCTTGACCGTGACATGACAGGGAGAGAGTTCATAGGAGGACGCTGCCCCCATTGGAGGATCCACAGCATAAGCTGACACCTCTGGAGGCATAGGCGTCAATTCTAGGGCAGACGTGGCAGTGAGTTCATAAATAGACGCCACCTCCTTAGGAGGATCTACAGCTTGAGCTGACACCTCAGGAGGTATGGGCGCGAACTCGTGGACAAACAAGGCCTCAGGAGCAGACTTATGGTCAGATGAGGCCTCTGGGGCAGTCTCACAGTCAGGCAAGGCCTCTGGAGCAGACTCGTGAATAGACGAGGCCTCTGGAGCAGATTTGTGGACAGACGAGGCCTCTGGAGCAGATTCGTGGACAGACGAGGCCTCTGGAGCAGACTTGTGGACCGATAAGGCCTCTGGAGCAGACTCGTGGACAGACGAGGCCTCTGGAGCAGACTTGTGGACAGACGAGGCCTCTGGAGCAGATTCGTGGACAGACGAGGCCTCTGGAGCAGACTTGTGGACCGATAAGGCCTCTGGACCAGACTCGTGGATAGACGAGGCCTCTGGAGACACAGCTGTATCTTGGCTTGATTCATGGGGAACAACAGCTGTGTCTTGGCTTGACTCATGGAGAACAGCTGTATCTTGGCTTGGCTCATGGAGAACAGCTGTATCTTGACTTGGCACAGAAAGTGTAGCCCTGATTTGACTTGACACTGGAGGATCAGGCATCACTTGATTTGTTTTGGGTGCAGCAGACATGGCGAGATGAGATTTGGGTGAGATGACTTTGATTTGATGAGGCTCAGGCATGGCAGCCATCTTGGCCGGGGACTCAGACGGGGCAGCCATCTTGTGAACAGGCTTGGGTATGGCGTCCATCTTGTGAACAGGCTTGGGGATGGCGGCCATCTTGTGAACAGGCTTGGGGATGGCGGCTATCTTGTGGACTGGCTCAGGGATGGCGGCCATCTTGTGAGCTGGTTGTGGGAGGGCAGCCATGACGGGTGCAGACTCTGGAGTGGCAGGCATGGCGTGAGCAGGCCCTGGAGCGGCAGGCATGGCGTGAGCAGGCCCTGGAGCGGCAGGCATGGCGTGAGCAGGCAGTGGCTTGGCAGACGTGACGTGAGCAGGCTGTGGCTTGGCAGACGTGACGTGAGCAGGCTGTGGCTTGGCGGACGTGACATGAGCAAGCTTGGGCTGGGTGGTCTTGACTTGAGCGGACTTTGGCTTGGCAGACTTGGTAGGGGAAGTCTCTGGCATGATCGTGACAATACCGGACATGACGTGTGTGAATATGGGTGTGGCTGGAACAGGAGGATGGTAGGGTTTATCATCGGCGACCCCTACAGTAAATGCCGATCCGGCCATCAACAGAGCATAGTCAATATATCGGATTAATGACCAGTGGCGGTGATGACGTGGCATATTTACTGAAATGTCCTTGTTTAAACCAAAGAAGAAAATGTCCTTAAGAAAACTGTCCTGAAAGTCCACCAAGTGACAAAGCTCACAAAAATCCATGACATACTGCTCAATGTGCCGGTTACCTTGACGAAGTTGAACGAGGCGTGATGCTGGGTCCATGGTGATCTGTGTATGAAAGCCACTGGATCTTTGGGAGGCGAAGTATTCTGTAATGAGGACTCGTGAGAAGCGTGTAAGATCCAATCGCGAGCTTTATTAACAGATCGTAGTCAAGACAGGCAGGGTCGATAACCAAACAAACAGGAATATCCAGGGCAAGGCAAGAGCGTAAATCCAGGAAACAGGCAGAGTCCAAAACCAGGGAGAGCAGTCCGAAAAGTAACAAATAAACAAGGAAATGAAACCAGACAGAACTATGGCAAAACAAAGACAAAACTATGATCAAGAAACAAAACCGTGAAAAGACAAAAACAGGGCAAGGAAACAGGGAAAAACGCTTGGTAGAGTCCGCATGAGCAAAACAATACTTCGCAGCTTCCTGTTTGATGTAGGCCTCCTTTTATTGCCACCAAACAGGAAGTAACCAACGAAGCAGCAGAGGGAGCAGCAACAGTCAGTCAGTGGGTGAGGGCTCCCTCTGCTGGCGTGGCGTTACAAGAACGGACAAACAGTCACTCTGACATGTAAAACCAGCAGCGCCATTGGATATCAGTCAACTGGTTGGTGTAAGCAATGTTTCTCCTGGTACTTACAGAAACCTGGAGAAACTCCTAAACTTTTAATTCACAGCATCAAAACCCTTCATACTGGAACTCCATCTAGATTCAGTGGAAATGGAGCCGATCATGGAACTGATTTCACTTTGACCATCAGTGGAGTCCAGACTGAAGATACAGGAGATTATTACTGTCTGAGTGCACACTTGATCAACAGTAAACATGTGTTCACACAGTGATAAAGAGTCGTACAAAAACCTCCATCAGTTAGAGTCACAGTGACTGCACTGATACAGATGAGAGATACTGCAGCTGCTCTACAACACAATCACACACAACACTGATCAACACAAACACTAATAACACTGCAATCATCAATCTTGTATTTCTGAAGAGAATGAGTCAGTGTTTTAATATTATCAATATATGATCCCTGTCAATCAAACTGAACAGACTGCATTAAGTCACTTCTGTATATTTCAATATCTGTAAAACTGAGCAGCATATTTGGTTAATTTCATCTGTAAATCTTTATTAAGGCAATCAAGTTAGTCACACTCGAGTAGCATTTTAATAGACATCTGACGCTAGTGTAGACTCGACCTGAAATGACTCTAAACTTGATTCAAACTCATGATGAAAGATTGTGAACATGTCTGTCTCTATCTACAGTAAAATGAACATTTACAGTATATACTAAATACAAATGTAAATGCAGTGGCCTTCATCCATTATACTTGTGCATCTTGACTCCATCTGATGTGTGGGTTATTTGGTTTCATTTGAAAAACATGCTGAATTCAACATCTCTGTGCCCTGATAAGTAATAAATAATGTTGCATGCAGCCCAAAGTTTACTGTATTATAAGAAAAAGCAGACAAAAAACACAATTACCTCTGTTTGCATCTACGAAGTGTCCATTAGACATTTTTTCTGTTAATATCAATATTTATATCTTCTGTCACTTGAGATTTCCCCATATAATTTCACTATTTACTTTTTATATTACTTAACAATATCACGATTTACTTTTTATTTACTTAACCATTATATTGAGTGTTTCAACATAACAATCTGACACAAAAGCTAGTGCTTTATATGTATGTATATATATATATATATATATATATATATATATATATATATATATATATATATATACACACACACATATATTCTTTCATAATAAGGTGAAGTGTTTATTAATCTCATTTAAAATATATATGATTCAGTTTGACTTTATAGTATCCTATATTTCTCATTCATGCTCTTGTTGTGTGCTGACTAACACTTTTTTATAGAAATATATTTGATGATCTGTGACTTTTAATGTGGCCTTTGACCTTTTCTCATAGATGATGTTGTGGAGTTTATCATAATGGTGCTTCTGTTCTTCATATGCAGCTTAGTCGTCATGATTTACAGAAAAACTTGAAGTTTCAGGAAAAAAAAACTGATGAGTAGTTTTGAACTTTACAGATTTACATTGTTTTAGTCTAGAGTTATTTGACACAATTATGAGTTCTGATCATATACAGTACTGTATATACAAATGCAAAAAAATAGGCCACATGAAAAGATTTTCCATATAGCAACAGGTCAAAATTGATTCAACATTACAAGACCAAAATGGACAACAAAAATGAATAAAGTAAAACTGATTTTTAGATAATTTTAGAATTTTATAATTTTATATCTAAATTTTTTTTTTAGATATTTTTTACTAATACACTCCTTACACTCCTTAAGGAGAATATGTTCACTTAATAAATAAATAAATTATGCATGACTGGAATAGGTGAATATGTAATTTCTACAGCAGCAATGGCAACTGAAAATGTTGCATCCACACTGACAGATATCAGTAAAAAGTCCAAGACTAGAGTCACATCAGCCAGCCAAACAACAAATAAACACAACAAATATTTTACAATTAATCAATATGTAATTATCAGTAAATGGTTTAAACACATTACTCTGAAAATAAAATAGTATATAGAGTTTATTACTTTGTTAGCATCTCAATCCTGCCCACTTCTTTGCATTGTCAGCACATGCTTCAGTGCTCTGAGAGTGTTTATAGTGCTGTGAGTTTAACACTTCATGACTGAGAGCAGAACAGAACAGAATCTTCATCATCACACAAGACAAAACAACAACAATGAACAACATCATCATCTTCATCTGGACACTCACACTGTTTGCTCAAGGTTTGTGTAGTAAAGTTTTAACAAATAAATTCATTTTTTGATGTTTAAATTATTAATAATTTGCAGTTGTTTCTAAATGTTATTCTTATTCTTTCTTTCAGAGTGTAGAGGACAGTACACTGTTACTCAGAGTCCATCAATAACAGCAGCTCAAGGGCAAGAAGTCAGAATAAACTGTAAAACCAGCAGTAGAGTGGATGATGGTTATCGTTTAGCCTGGTACTTACAGAAACCTGGAGAAGCTCCTAAACTCCTCATATATGATGCAACAAGCCGTAACACAGGAACTCCATCTAGATTCAGTGGCAGTGGATCTGACAGTGATTTCACTCTGACCATCAGTGGAGTCCAGACTGAAGATACAGGAGATTATTACTGTCAGAGTTTTCACTGGCCAGGGAGCACTAGGGTGTCCACACAGTGATAAAGAGTCATACAAAAACCTCCATCAGTCCAGAGTCACAGTGACTGCACTGATACAGATGAGAGATACTGCAGCTGCTGATGGGAGGACGACAAAACAATACAGTGGCACACTGTATTAAACATTTCAGAGTCAATTTATTTATATGATGTTCTAAGAAAGTATAAAATAATATAATATAATATAATATAATATAATATAATAGCACTTACTAGATTTGACATTTGAAAGTTTTCTGTAAGGGGTAGGTTCAGGTGTGGGGTTAGGGTAAAGGGATAGAAAATAGAGTTTGTACAGCATAAAAACCATTACATCTATGAAATGTTCCTACAAAAAAGTGGAAACCACTTTGTGTGTGTGTGTGTGTGTGTGTACTTGTTTTTATATCCTTGTGGGGACCTAAACCTGAATACACACAGACTCATGGGGACTAGTGTCACCGTGGGGACCTAAATTGAGGTCCCCATGGGTATAAAAGCTTATAAATCATACAGAATGAGTTTTTTTGAGAAAGTAAAAATGCATAAAGTTTTCTGTAAGGGTTAGGTTTAGGGGTAGGGTTAGGGTAAGGGGATAGAAAATACAGTGTGGAGAGTATAAAAACCATTGCACCTATGGAGAGTCCCCACAAGGATAATAAACCAGACGTGTGTGTGTGTGTGTGTGTGTGTGTGTGTGTGTGTGTGTGTGTGTGTGTGTGTGTGTGTGTGTTTTCGTTCTTTCTTTTATATTCTTTCATTTTTTTGTAAGGATCACCCTCTTACTCTTCAATAATTTGTTCATTAGTGCTCAGTGTCACACAGAGTCTCACGGTGGCCAGTTGGGATTTCATGGGGTAACACTTTATTTTGATAGTCCACTTTAGACATTCTACTAACAGTAAGTAACTTTGCAACTACATGTCAACTAGTCATTAGAGTATTAGTAGACTGTCTGCTTAATATCTTCTAGCACTCTTCTAAACTTTGCAAGTATATGTCAACTTATTCTACTAACCATTAACATAATCTAACAGTCTGCTCTTAGAGTTAGTAGACATGTAGTTGCAAAGATACTTATATGTAGTAGAATGTCTAAAGTGGACAAAATCAAAATAAAGTGTAACCTCTCATGGTCACAAATTCCCAATTCTGGTCTTAGTCAGAGGATGCAGGGTTAACTTATTCCTTTAAGTTTGGGAGCCTCATGCATGATCATAACAAAAAGTGTAGTTTGCTTTGTCATGTTCATACGACTTGTTCACATTCATATAAGTCAGTGATAGACAGAAATCATGAGCTCCCAGAAGACATGTTTCCTGCTCCATTCGTTCATGGCCTTCAGTTTGACCTACTGTATCCTGGACACAGATTTGCATCAACACCAGAATCAGTTTTATTCTACTGGAAATAATAATTTCAGAAGGATACAGAATAAAGGTAAGAATATGTCATGCCAATTACATAATTGAATGATAACGATAAATGATAAATGCATAGCATAATTTGCTCAAAGATGAATTCAAGAGTGGGAGGTGTAAACCTGACAGCAGAGACACAACAGCAGAAGTGTTCAGGACTCAGGAGATTCTGTAACAGGTTTGTTTTAGGTGGGGATCAAACCCAGGTCTCATACGTTCAAAGTCAAAGAGTTTACTGAAAGTAATTATTCTTCTGCAAGATACATGCAAATTTTTAACCACTAGAGGGCGAAAGTTGTACAGTGTTTCTTTAAATTAATAATTACATTAAACCTTACATAAACAGTAGAACAATAACTCTACAATGTAAAAACAATCAAACCCTATTACAGCAATTTATTGAACAGTTTGTTTATACTGAACTCTGCAAAACACAAACTATTTTGAACAAAATACACTCAAACCAGAACACTGTGTGCCATATAAACAGGGTCAGCTCATGCTTACACAGGAATCTAAACAACTGCCTACTGGAACAGCACAGTGAAGGAGGCAGGAAGGAGAGAGATTTAATTTATCAATTTATTAATTGGACATTCGTTTGGAATTATTGCGAATTATTGGAATTATTATTAAGTTATCATCCCATTATTATTTTCTTCATAGTGCGGCTCCTGATAATCACCCTCACCCTACAGCTGCTGATGGGAGGATGACAAAACAAAATGTTTTAAACTTTTCAGAGACTATTTATTTATTTATAAGACATAGTTGTGAAGCATCAGGCAGAGAGTGAGGGTCTGAATCCATGTGCAGAGATTTATTAGGAGAAACAAGGAGAGACTGGTCAAAACCAGGTAATGGTCAAACACTCTGTGTAAGATCAGAATGCAAAGGTCACAAAGCTCCAAGTCATAAAACCAAGAAAATAAAGCAAGCAAACCTTCAGAGTGAGTGAACAAGCAGTCAGGGTTTAAATAGGCACGGCTGATGAGAAAAACAATGACATCAGAGTTCAGGTGAGTGTGACATCCGGTGGTGGAGTTAAAAAGTGGCAGAGGGTTTGACAATACCAAGGACATATAATATAATCATACTATATATCAGTTACTAGATTTCACATTGTCTAGAAGAAAAAAAAAAATATGCAAAACTTGCCACCACAATGTTAACAAATTCTCAGGTTTCATAGTTTCCTCCATCTGCAGGTGTTTTCATGGTTCACTGAGTGACATTTGATTACAAAACATGAGCTTGAGTTCTGGGGCCTTATTTATAAAGATTTGTGTAGAATTTCTGAAATGTCCCTACAAATGATTTATAAAACCATCCATACACACAAAAATATTCCTTATTTTTGAGCAAACACAGCAACCTACAGAATGGCCACAAATATTCCTTAATGGTTCATAAGAAGTAAAGCACTCATTGCCATATGTTACATATTGTCTTATGTGCTTTTATTGTATCTTCTGTAAATATTAATCAGATTAATATTAATCTAATAAAGCTCCCATAAACAAAACCACCAGACCACCAAACATCATTAAACACTTTAAAATCTGAACATTTAACTTTCAAAATTACAACAGAATACTGAAAGACTGACAGCCAAACATTAAAAGTGTTAAAAAAAAAAAAAAAAACACAACACACAACACACAAAATAATTTATTATACAAGATCACCTCAGTTTTCAGTCTTGTGTCAAACTGGTTTACGTTAATGAATCTATATGCGTTTAGAAAGCAGATGATCTCTAAAATTATGATGTTTATTGTCAAACCATCAAACATTCATTGTAGAGAGTCTGTGTGATTTTTATATCTCATATTCACCATAAAGCTGTAAAGCTTCTGATGGTTTGTAAAACATGAGCATGCATGAAGAAATTGATCCGCGGTCTGAGACTGACAGCTGCCTGTTCTGTGTATGAAGATCATTTACATAGAGAGACACTTTGCATGAGAGTGTTTATAGTGCTGTGAGTTTAACACTTCATGACTGAGAGCAGAACAGAACAGAATCTTCATCATCACACAAGACAAAACAACAACAATGAACAACATCATCATCCTCATCTGGACACTCACACTGTTTGTTCAAGGTTTGTGGTAAAACTTTCATAAAGACAATTAATTCCTTTAAAATATGACATACACATCATTTTTTTTTATTCTTATTCTTCCTTTCAGAGTGTAGAGGACAGTACACTTTAACTCAGAGTCCCTCAATAACAGCAGCTCAAGGACAAGAAGTCAGAATAAACTGTAAAGTCAGCAGTGGAGTGTATAATGGTAATTTCTTACACTGGTACTTACAGAAACCTGGAGAAGCTCCTAAACTCCTCATATATGCTGCAACAAGCCGTTACACTGGAACTCCATCTAGATTCAGTGGCAGTGGATCTAACAGTGATTTCACTCTGACCATCAGTGGAGTCCAGACTGAAGATGCAGGAGATTATTACTGTCAGAGTTCCACTATCCAACAGTGAAGCTGTGTTCACACAGTGATAAAGAGTCGTACAAAAACCTCCATCAGTCAGAGTCACAGTGACTGCACTGATACAGATGAGAGATACTGCAGCTGCTCTACAACACACAGCACTGATCAACACAAACCCTAATAATACAAAATAAATAGATGGTGACTTTTATTGTGAAAAAAGGTTGAGGATGGCTTGACAAATCCTTGTCTGAATGTATAACAGCTTTTGGTTGGAAGGATTTCTGTTAGGCAAAGTTAGACAGACCATAAATATTTAGACCACTTCAGGCCTGTTACATATACCTATTATGACTCAAATCAAATTAGGAAAACATCAAACCATATTAGACATGGAAGGTAAAACTATGTTGTTGCTTCTTTGTGTTTGTTGTCTTGTTTCTGAGAAAATTTAACATACTTTTAACAGCACTCAGCTGTATTACATAATTTCAGTAAACTTGCAGTTAATATGGTAAATCTGTAGCAAACAAAGCAGTTTCCAACACACACAGGAACTTCTGATTGTGTGTTCACACTTGAAGTTTGGTTCTTTCGATCAGGACCAGTTGCATAAAATGCTTCGACTTCTTCATGACTGGTCATGACAAGTCAAACTTAGATTAGTGTAATTTGAATTTGAAAAATAAGACTCATTACCTCTTGGCATCTGGTTTATGCATCTGGTTTGCTTAGCATTCACACTGTCATTTTAACACTGAACCTAAAGATACAAAACTAAAGGCATAAGGATGCGGTCACAACCTTAGACCGCTTTAGACAGCTTTTATGACATATATTTTGCAAACTTACTAAAAGCTGTAAACAATGCTGTGTGTGTTTTTAGGAGCTTATAACTCATTAAGAGCCTATAAAATGAGTAAAGGAGTCAAAACACCGTCACACACACAGACCTGCTGCAATATACAGCGCTTCTGATGCCTGTACTGAAATGTAATGGGGAACATAGTTCCTATGATGACAAGAACCAGGTATACTTGAGCATTTTGTCCTTTTTAAGATCACATCTTGTGACAGCACATCCTAAAAAGGTAGGCCCCTGTCTGCTTGTTTGGTTCGCACCAAGGCTTGGATGCCCGTTTCAACATTGTATATCCTTCCCACTTCTTTGCATTGTCAGCACATGCTTCAGTGCTCTGAGAGTGTTTATAGTGCTGTGAGTTTAACACTTCATGACTGAGAGCAGAACAGAACAGAATCTTCATCATCACACAAGACAAAACAACAACAATGAACACATCATCATCTCATCTGGACACTCACACTCTCTGCTCAAGGTTTGTAGTAAAACTTTCATGACAACAATTACAGTAATTCTTTTAAAATGTGAAAAATACATCATTTTAATTCTTGTCTTTTTCCCTCCTTTTTTCAGAGTGTAGAGGACAGTACACTGTTACTCAGAGTCCATCAATAACAGCAGCTCAACCAGGACAAGAAGTCAGAATAAACTGTAAAGCAGTAGAGTGTATGGTGGTAATTATTTAGCCTGGTACTTACAGAAACCTGGAGAAGCTCCTAAAATCCTCATATATTATGCAACAAGCCGAAACACTGGAACTCCATCTAGATTCAGTGGCAGTGGATCTGACACTGATTTCACTCTGACCATCAGTGGAGTCCAGACTGAAGATACAGGAGATTATTACTGTCAGAGTGAACACTATCCAAACAGTAATTATGTGCTCACAGCTGTTTCTGTTCTCCTTGATTGTGTATTCATGCTCTGAGTTTTCTTTAGTTCCATTGTTCCAGCTGCTCTGAGCATTCAGAGAGTTTTAAGGAGACACTATGTTTTTTTTTTTTCTTTTTTCTTTTTTTTTTGTTGAGTTCACTGAATGCACCTTTCTTGGGGATATATGTGCAGGGGCGTTGCCAGAGATTCTGGGCCCCTTGTCATTGTTTCTAGACCCCTCAGTTGAAACTGCAAAATCGCTGGGCATCTCTCTACTTGAAAGCCTCTTTTCCAGCATTACCCCTGTCTGATGTTCCTGTATGTGTGGTTCTGAAACAAATTGACACACATACATACACACAAAATAAACTTCCTCATTCATTCATCCAAGTATTTCACAAAAATAAACACTCAATAACATGTGCAACTTGCATGTGAATGAACGTTTAGCTGAACATCAGCAGACATGAGCATTTGGCAAACAGCTGATCAGTTATCTTCAAAAAATCATATTGGATCGTGTTAAAACATACAGTAATGAAAAAAAATGTGCACAATACATTTACAAAGTTACAGTGAAGCATTAACTTAAAATAAATAAATAAATAAAAAAACTCACAAACATTCTGTATATGAATATTAATAAAGTCAGATAGGTTGCTAGGTTAATACTTTGATGTACTGTATTCAGTAAGTGTTTGGTCCTCTTATTTTCAGTGTCACTGAACTAAAATTTGCATTAACAACATAGTGATAAATTTAATGATGTCCCTCATAAATCTGTCAGTTTAAAGGCACAATATGTACGTTTTCGCCGCTAGAGGTCGCATTTTCAAAACAATAACAGATGCGAAGCTCGATGATGCAATAACGGAGCATGGAACTTTTTTCACAAATCATGCTCAGGTATGAGGTAATGTATTCCCTTTTTATTAACTTACCTGTACATTTAATAATAGTATTGCATGTCATCGTAATGAATTATCTGCAAAGAACATGAAATTTGATTCAATATTAGCCTTTTACGGATATGTGACTATTTGTCATGATTTGGCGGGTTAATGATGCACATTTTTATGTGTGTGAAACAGTCGTTCTAAAAGTACATTTGAATGAACCCACCGTATTTGCATGTATGGCTAAATGTCTTTGTGCAGCACATACTGTATTTAATCACATTACCATAGGTTTGCTCACCAGGCTTGGTAAAAACTAGGGATGCACACCGAATTTTCGGCCGCCGAAAATTATCGGCCAAAAATGACATTTTCGGTTTTCGGCCGAAAGAGAAAAACGGCCTATATATGGCGCGCCGTGCCGCATCGCACTGACTGGCAGTGTTCCGCTGTCACTGCCCAACAAACACAACAATGTTGTAAAAACGATTTTTTTCACATTGTGAAAAGGTTGTAATAAAGTTTTTTTCCAACGTATTTAATACGACAAATGTCGGGTTTTTTTAAACGTTATAAATACGTTTTTTCACATGTGAAAAAACGTTTTTATAATGTTTTTAAATCGTTGGAAGGAAACGTTGTAAAAACGTTTTTGCAACGTTGTGAAAAAATGTATTTGTAACATACTTACCATGTCCAAACTGGTACTTCACATGCTGCCATCAAATTGTTTTCTCTACAGTGTTAAATCTGACTATTGATCCTATTAAAAGCAATTATTTACATTTCACCTTACCTTGTAGCATTGCTGACCTCGTCGGTTTTTTAAAGCCTAGGTTAACATATGTAGGCCTAATAATTTATACTACACAAAAAAATTGTCACTCATCGTATTTATTCACAAAATATAAAACGTATGTGAAATGGGTAGTTTACAAAATAAATAAATAACCCAATAAACAAGAAAAATGCATAAATATATACCAATAAAACAAAATGCTTTCGAATAAAGTACAACATATGAAAATTATGCAATGACTGGCAAATTTGAATATGAGTACAAAGTCCAAGAAATTTCAATGCATATTTTAACAGAAAAAAAGCAACATTTCATTTGTAAAATGTATTCAGTTTCAGC
>JAMKFB010000074.1:528469-565017 GCA_036247105.1 Cirrhinus mrigala
TTAATGGTTAGTAGAATAAGTTGACATATACTTGCAAAGTTTAGAAGAGTGCTAGAAGATATTAAGCAGACAGTCTACTAATACTCTAATGACTAGTTGACATGTAGTTGCAAAGTTACTTACTGTTAGTAGAATGTCTAAAGTGGACTATCAAAATAAAGTGTTACCCCATGAAATCCCAACTGGCCACCGTGAGACTCTGTGTGACACTGAGCACTAATGAACAAATTATTGAAGAGTAAGAGGGTGATCCTTACAAAAAAATGAAAGAATATAAAAGAAAGAACGAAAACACACACACACACACACACACACACACACACACACACACACACACACACACACACACACACGTCTGGTTTATTATCCTTGTGGGGACTCTCCATAGGTGCAATGGTTTTTATACTCTCCACACTGTATTTTCTATCCCCTTACCCTAACCCTACCCCTAAACCTAACCCTTACAGAAAACTTTATGCATTTTTACTTTCTCAAAAAAACTCATTCTGTATGATTTATAAGCTTTTATACCCATGGGGACCTCAATTTAGGTCCCCACGGTGACACTAGTCCCCATGAGTCTGTGTGTATTCAGGTTTAGGTCCCCACAAGGATATAAAAACAAGTACACACACACACACACACACACAAAGTGGTTTCCACTTTTTTGTAGGAACATTTCATAGATGTAATGGTTTTTATGCTGTACAAACTCTATTTTCTATCCCTTTACCCTAACCCCACACCTGAACCTACCCCTTACAGAAAACTTTCAAATGTCAAATCTAGTAAGTGCTATTATATTATATTATATTATATTATATTATATTATTTTATACTTTCTTAGAACATCATATAAATAAATTGACTCTGAAATGTTTAATACAGTGTGCCACTGTATTGTTTTGTCGTCCTCCCATCAGCAGCTGCAGTATCTCTCATCTGTATCAGTGCAGTCACTGTGACTCTGGACTGATGGAGGTTTTTGTATGACTCTTTATCACTGTGTGGACACCCTAGTGCTCCCTGGCCAGTGAAAACTCTGACAGTAATAATCTCCTGTATCTTCAGTCTGGACTCCACTGATGGTCAGAGTGAAATCACTGTCAGATCCACTGCCACTGAATCTAGATGGAGTTCCTGTGTTACGGCTTGTTGCATCATATATGAGGAGTTTAGGAGCTTCTCCAGGTTTCTGTAAGTACCAGGCTAAACGATAACCATCATCCACTCTACTGCTGGTTTTACAGTTTATTCTGACTTCTTGCCCTTGAGCTGCTGTTATTGATGGACTCTGAGTAACAGTGTACTGTCCTCTACACTCTGAAAGAAAGAATAAGAATAACATTTAGAAACAACTGCAAATTATTAATAATTTAAACATCAAAAAATGAATTTATTTGTTAAAACTTTACTACACAAACCTTGAGCAAACAGTGTGAGTGTCCAGATGAAGATGATGATGTTGTTCATTGTTGTTGTTTTGTCTTGTGTGATGATGAAGATTCTGTTCTGTTCTGCTCTCAGTCATGAAGTGTTAAACTCACAGCACTATAAACACTCTCAGAGCACTGAAGCATGTGCTGACAATGCAAAGAAGTGGGCAGGATTGAGATGCTAACAAAGTAATAAACTCTATATACTATTTTATTTTCAGAGTAATGTGTTTAAACCATTTACTGATAATTACATATTGATTAATTGTAAAATATTTGTTGTGTTTATTTGTTGTTTGGCTGGCTGATGTGACTCTAGTCTTGGACTTTTTACTGATATCTGTCAGTGTGGATGCAACATTTTCAGTTGCCATTGCTGCTGTAGAAATTACATATTCACCTATTCCAGTCATGCATAATTTATTTATTTATTAAGTGAACATATTCTCCTTAAGGAGTGTAAGGAGTGTATTAGTAAAAAATATCTAAAAAAAAAATTTAGATATAAAATTATAAAATTCTAAAATTATCTAAAAATCAGTTTTACTTTATTCATTTTTGTTGTCCATTTTGGTCTTGTAATGTTGAATCAATTTTGACCTGTTGCTATATGGAAAATCTTTTCATGTGGCCTATTTTTTTGCATTTGTATATACAGTACTGTATATGATCAGAACTCATAATTGTGTCAAATAACTCTAGACTAAAACAATGTAAATCTGTAAAGTTCAAAACTACTCATCAGTTTTTTTTTCCTGAAACTTCAAGTTTTTCTGTAAATCATGACGACTAAGCTGCATATGAAGAACAGAAGCACCATTATGATAAACTCCACAACATCATCTATGAGAAAAGGTCAAAGGCCACATTAAAAGTCACAGATCATCAAATATATTTCTATAAAAAAGTGTTAGTCAGCACACAACAAGAGCATGAATGAGAAATATAGGATACTATAAAGTCAAACTGAATCATATATATTTTAAATGAGATTAATAAACACTTCACCTTATTATGAAAGAATATATGTGTGTGTGTATATATATATATATATATATATATATATATATATATATATATATATATATATATATACATACATATAAAGCACTAGCTTTTGTGTCAGATTGTTATGTTGAAACACTCAATATAATGGTTAAGTAAATAAAAAGTAAATCGTGATATTGTTAAGTAATATAAAAAGTAAATAGTGAAATTATATGGGGAAATCTCAAGTGACAGAAGATATAAATATTGATATTAACAGAAAAAATGTCTAATGGACACTTCGTAGATGCAAACAGAGGTAATTGTGTTTTTTGTCTGCTTTTTCTTATAATACAGTAAACTTTGGGCTGCATGCAACATTATTTATTACTTATCAGGGCACAGAGATGTTGAATTCAGCATGTTTTTCAAATGAAACCAAATAACCCACACATCAGATGGAGTCAAGATGCACAAGTATAATGGATGAAGGCCACTGCATTTACATTTGTATTTAGTATATACTGTAAATGTTCATTTTACTGTAGATAGAGACAGACATGTTCACAATCTTTCATCATGAGTTTGAATCAAGTTTAGAGTCATTTCAGGTCGAGTCTACACTAGCGTCAGATGTCTATTAAAATGCTACTCGAGTGTGACTAACTTGATTGCCTTAATAAAGATTTACAGATGAAATTAACCAAATATGCTGCTCAGTTTTACAGATATTGAAATATACAGAAGTGACTTAATGCAGTCTGTTCAGTTTGATTGACAGGGATCATATATTGATAATATTAAAACACTGACTCATTCTCTTCAGAAATACAAGATTGATGATTGCAGTGTTATTAGTGTTTGTGTTGATCAGTGTTGTGTGTGATTGTGTTGTAGAGCAGCTGCAGTATCTCTCATCTGTATCAGTGCAGTCACTGTGACTCTAACTGATGGAGGTTTTTGTACGACTCTTTATCACTGTGTGAACACATGTTTACTGTTGATCAAGTGTGCACTCAGACAGTAATAATCTCCTGTATCTTCAGTCTGGACTCCACTGATGGTCAAAGTGAAATCAGTTCCATGATCGGCTCCATTTCCACTGAATCTAGATGGAGTTCCAGTATGAAGGGTTTTGATGCTGTGAATTAAAAGTTTAGGAGTTTCTCCAGGTTTCTGTAAGTACCAGGAGAAACATTGCTTACACCAACCAGTTGACTGATATCCAATGGCGCTGCTGGTTTTACATGTCAGAGTGACTGTTTGTCCGTTCTTGTAACGCCACGCCAGCAGAGGGAGCCCTCACCCACTGACTGACTGTTGCTGCTCCCTCTGCTGCTTCGTTGGTTACTTCCTGTTTGGTGGCAATAAAAGGAGGCCTACATCAAACAGGAAGCTGCGAAGTATTGTTTTGCTCATGCGGACTCTACCAAGCGTTTTTCCCTGTTTCCTTGCCCTGTTTTTGTCTTTTCACGGTTTTGTTTCTTGATCATAGTTTTGTCTTTGTTTTGCCATAGTTCTGTCTGGTTTCATTTCCTTGTTTATTTGTTACTTTTCGGACTGCTCTCCCTGGTTTTGGACTCTGCCTGTTTCCTGGATTTACGCTCTTGCCTTGCCCTGGATATTCCTGTTTGTTTGGTTATCGACCCTGCCTGTCTTGACTACGATCTGTTAATAAAGCTCGCGATTGGATCTTACACGCTTCTCACGAGTCCTCATTACAGAATACTTCGCCTCCCAAAGATCCAGTGGCTTTCATACACAGATCACCATGGACCCAGCATCACGCCTCGTTCAACTTCGTCAAGGTAACCGGCACATTGAGCAGTATGTCATGGATTTTTGTGAGCTTTGTCACTTGGTGGACTTTCAGGACAGTTTTCTTAAGGACATTTTCTTCTTTGGTTTAAACAAGGACATTTCAGTAAATATGCCACGTCATCACCGCCACTGGTCATTAATCCGATATATTGACTATGCTCTGTTGATGGCCGGATCGGCATTTACTGTAGGGGTCGCCGATGATAAACCCTACCATCCTCCTGTTCCAGCCACACCCATATTCACACACGTCATGTCCGGTATTGTCACGATCATGCCAGAGACTTCCCCTACCAAGTCTGCCAAGCCAAAGTCCGCTCAAGTCAAGACCACCCAGCCCAAGCTTGCTCATGTCACGTCCGCCAAGCCACAGCCTGCTCACGTCACGTCTGCCAAGCCACAGCCTGCTCACGTCACGTCTGCCAAGCCACTGCCTGCTCACGCCATGCCTGCCGCTCCAGGGCCTGCTCACGCCATGCCTGCCACTCCAGAGTCTGCACCCGTCATGGCTGCCCTCCCACAACCAGCTCACAAGATGGCCGCCATCCCTGAGCCAGTCCACAAGATAGCCGCCATCCCCAAGCCTGTTCACAAGATGGCCGCCATCCCCAAGCCTGTTCACAAGATGGACGCCATACCCAAGCCTGTTCACAAGATGGCTGCCCCGTCTGAGTCCCCGGCCAAGATGGCTGCCATGCCTGAGCCTCATCAAATCAAAGTCATCTCACCCAAATCTCATCTCGCCATGTCTGCTGCACCCAAAACAAATCAAGTGATGCCTGATCCTCCAGTGTCAAGTCAAATCAGGGCTACACTTTCTGTGCCAAGTCAAGATACAGCTGTTCTCCATGAGCCAAGCCAAGATACAGCTGTTCTCCATGAGTCAAGCCAAGACACAGCTGTTGTTCCCCATGAATCAAGCCAAGATACAGCTGTGTCTCCAGAGGCCTCGTCTATCCACGAGTCTGGTCCAGAGGCCTTATCGGTCCACAAGTCTGCTCCAGAGGCCTCGTCTGTCCACGAATCTGCTCCAGAGGCCTCGTCTGTCCACAAGTCTGCTCCAGAGGCCTCGTCTGTCCACGAGTCTGCTCCAGAGGCCTTATCGGTCCACAAGTCTGCTCCAGAGGCCTCGTCTGTCCACGAATCTGCTCCAGAGGCCTCGTCTGTCCACAAATCTGCTCCAGAGGCCTCGTCTATTCACGAGTCTGCTCCAGAGGCCTTGCCTGACTGTGAGACTGCCCCAGAGGCCTCATCTGACCATAAGTCTGCTCCTGAGGCCTTGTTTGTCCACGAGTTCGCGCCCATACCTCCTGAGGTGTCAGCTCAAGCTGTAGATCCTCCTAAGGAGGTGGCGTCTATTTATGAACTCACTGCCACGTCTGCCCTAGAATTGACGCCTATGCCTCCAGAGGTGTCAGCTTATGCTGTGGATCCTCCAATGGGGGCAGCGTCCTCCTATGAACTCTCTCCCTGTCATGTCACGGTCAAGAAGGCCTATCATGAAAACTCTGCCCACCACGTCACGGTCAAGAAGGCCAATCACGAACTCTCTGCCTGTCATGTCACAGCCAAGAAGGCCTATTATGAACTCTCTGCCTGTCATGCCACGGCCAAGGAAATCATCCGTGAACACACCGCTCTGCTATGGAAGTCACTGGTTCCACTGTGGATATCTCTGCTCCTGTCTGCTCTACCTGCTCTGCCTGCCTCGCCATGGCTTCCTGTTCTGCCTGCTCTGCCTGCCTCGCCATGGCTTCCTGTCCTGCCTGCTCTGCCTGCTTCGCCATGGGTCCCTGCTCTGCCTGCCCCACCATGGCTTCCTACTCTGCCATTGCTCCACGGCCCAGGTCCTCCGAGGTCCCACTGTCTGCCATTGCTCCACGGCCCAGGTCCTCCAAGGTTACATTGTCTGCCACAGTTCCACGGCCCAGGCCCTCCAGTATTTCACGGTCTGCTACTGCTCCACGGCCCAGGTCCTCCAAGGTTCCACTGTCTGCTATTGCTCCACGGCCCAGGTCCTCCAAGTTTCCACTTTCTGCTACTGCACCACGGCCTAGGCCCTCCAGTGTTCCACTGTCTGCCACAGCTCCACGGTCCAGGTCCTCCAAGGTTCCACTGTCTGCCACAGCTCCATGGCCCAGGTCCTCCGGGGCTTCACTGTCTGCCACTGCTCCATGGTCCAGGTCCTCCAGTGCTTCGCTGTCTGTCCCTGCTCCACGATCCAGGCCCACCTCCTCTACATGGACCTGGCCCCCCGTCCCACCCCCTGTTTTGCCTCTGTTCCCCCACCCTCTTGGACTGTTGTAGTTTTGAGCGCCAGGAGTCGCTCCTGGGAGGGGGGATTCTGTAATGCCACGCCAGCAGAGGGAGCCCTCACCCACTGACTGACTGTTGCTGCTCCCTCTGCTGCTTCGTTGGTTACTTCCTGTTTGGTGGCAATAAAAGGAGGCCTACATCAAACAGGAAGCTGCGAAGTATTGTTTTGCTCATGCGGACTCTACCAAGCGTTTTTCCCTGTTTCCTTTGCCCTGTTTTTGTCTTTTCACGGTTTTGTTTCTTGATCATAGTTTTGTCTTTGTTTTGCCATAGTTCTGTCTGGTTTCATTTCCTTGTTTATTTGTTACTTTTTGGACTGCTCTCCCTGGTTTTGGACTCTGCCTGTTTCCTGGATTTACGCTCTTGCCTTGCCCTGGATATTCCTGTTTGTTTGGTTATCGACCCTGCCTGTCTTGACTACGATCTGTTAATAAAGCTCGCAATTGGATCTTACACGCTTCCTACGAGTCCTGCTCATTACAGTTCTGAACTTGTTTCTCTTTTGGAGTCTGATTTACAGTTACTTGTCCTGCAGAATCCGAAGAACAATTAAAAGACACAAAATTGAAAAAAAGTTTTGAAATTATTTTTTAACTGAATGAGCTAATGGAATTAAAAATCTTACCTTGAAAATACATCCCTAAGACAAAAATCAGGATGATGAATGTCATTGTAGTCATTCTGTCTGTTAACAGTGTGAGTCATGAAGTGTTAAACTCACAGCACTATAAACACTCTCAGAGCACTGGAGCATGTGCTGACAATGCAAAGAAGTGGGTAGGATTTGAGCTGCTACCAAACCCATATTATAGTGTATTTGATTTTACATTCTGAATAATGTTATGTCGTCAGTACAGTTGGTTTCATTTTAATGCTTATGGGGAAATGTGGGCAGAATAAGTGATGACAAGAAGGTCTTTTCCATGGAGTTTACTGAACTTCGTAAACAATGTAGCCACACAGTGCACTCACTAACAGTACAAGCTGCATAAACACAGTTTGTATGTCAATCAGCATACGAGCAACAGCCAATAGTAACAGAAAAACATAAGAAATAGACTTAACGGGACCATGCTCTTCACTGCAGTTCCTTTTAGTGAAATATTTTTTTTTTAATATTTCATTTTCTGGATACAACTTAAACCAGGGACCATCATGCTGTAAAGAAACATACTGAGCTACTTTGTATTATTGTTGATCACTGTTCAACAAATAAAATTAAAAACAATTTTACTGAAGGTTAATTGGTGTCCAATTAAAATGTTTAATTCCTTTGCTTTTTTGTAGTTGTTGTTGTTTATTTGTAATCCATGATGATTGAGCTGCATATGAAGAACAGAAGAGGTCAAAGGTCACAGATCATTAAATACATTTCCTTAAGCGTCATATCAGAACATGACAAGAGAATGAATGAGAAATACAGGATATACAGTCAAACTGAATTATGTGTATTGAAAATAAGAGGACTAAACTCTTTATCTGGTTTTGAAAAAAGTACATTGTTCTTTAAACAATGACAAACATTTCAAAAGGATTTTGTGTAAAAGTGTGTTGTTATTCCTCATTTAAAAAAATAATTTAACTAAAACTAAATGATTGAGTGTTGTCAACAGCTGAGGTGTTTCTACTATCAGTGTGTTGAAGTGTTGTTTTCTCTGTCTCTGCTGGAGTTTGTGTTCACTCGAGTGGAATAGAGGTTTTTGTACGACCGTTTCATTAGATTGTATCACTGTGGTGGACTTTCGGTGGAGGAACTAAACTGGTGCTCGGTAAGTCTGTCTAATTGTCCATTAAAAAAAAATACAATTTAGATTATACAAAATATTAAAAAAAAAATAAACAACAAAACTATTACTTTTGTAACACTGAATATTAACAATGAACATTTAATGTAAAATATTTGCTGTTCAAAACATGTTTAGATTTTTAGAAAAAAAATAATTATTCACTTCGAACAAACAATTCCTGTCTAAAAACGTTTCATAATGTGTTTCACTAAGCATTTTATCAGTTTATCACAGTTTTTTTTCCTTTGATTTTTATGTTGTGTTTATGTATAACCAATGGTGGAAATAGCCAAAATTCACCGGGGGGACTCTAGCTGGGGGGTAACTCTAGGGGCGGGGGTTGTAATAACTTTTCGGTTGTATTTATTTATAAAACCCTTTATAATGACATAAATTAACCTTCCCATTATAAAGCGAGATTTTTCTAACTTTATCAAATGGATGTCATTTTTTTGTGACTATATATATATATATATATATATATATATATATATATATATATAATTTTATTTTATTTATTTTTATTTTTTTCACAAATTTGAATTAAACAATAAATTAATTTTAAATAATATGATACAATCAGGAAGAATAAGTTACCAGTTAAATGAAATCAGCAACAACAATTCACCTTTGCATGGCACAGAAGAGCACAAATGTGGCATTAAGGAATATTTACAGATTTTTTGACAGGATTCAGAGGTGGCATTAATGCATTTCATAATAACAGTGTTATGAGATTAATGTTTTAAATATAAAGTTTTGAATATAGAAATATACGACGATTTAAATGACTCAATTTATATTTTAAAAATAAAACTAAAGTTTTAGCTAGGTGGCATCAAGTCAAAGTCTTTGTGACTGAATCGTTCATTCAATCGATTCAAAAGCGTAGATTAACAACAAACAAACAAAACAGCTGTGACTGTGTTCGGAACTATTTTTGTTGACGAAATAGAGCACAATCAGACGACAGTGTTCCTAAAATGTAAGTCACTTAATAATAATTTTTGTATAAAATCAAAAATGTATAAAACTGTTGTATAAATTCAGTTTCACTTTTACAAACTCCCTTAAGGCTATAATCATTAAAAACTGTTACTTGTCTTAGTTCATCACAAACTTGCATTTTAATGAATGAATGATTTAATGTTAAAATGTAAATGTAGCAACTTCAGTCAATAATTTTGAATCTCTTTTGCTCATGCTGTTCTTGTAATTCAGTGGTTTTGAAAAAAAAAAAAATATGTACATTTTTTTTTTTAACTCATTTGATTCAGTTGTTTTCTAATTCTGAGCAGTAACATTTTGTAACTTGTAATGAAAATTAGGTTTTTGAAATTGTTTGAAAAGTATAAAAAAGTATAAAAAGATCTCAGATAAAACAAATCCTGTGTTTGGATGTAAAAACATACTGTAATTAAAGCAGTCAGTGTCTTAGTAAGTTTAGTTTTATTTATGAGGTTTGATTTAAATGTATATAGTGATTGTGTAGTTTGTTTATTGTATAAATATGTATCAGCTGTAGTGATGTTGAATAAGATGAATGATGAGATTGTTGTGATTTTTACTGCTTTCCACATGTCTGCTCCTTAAAGTCATGTTGAAATGATGTGAATGATGCAGGGCAAAAGAGTGCTGGAGCTGCAGTGTGTTTTCTTAGTGTTTGTGAATGTGTTGTGTTTGTCTCCTGCAGCTGGTCCCACAGTGAAGCCCTCAGTGTCTCTGCTGCCGCCCTCTTCTCTGCAGATCTCTGGAGACTCAGCCGCACTGCTCTGCCTGCTCAGCTCTTACTCTCCACAGGGGGCGCTGGTGAGCTGGACACTGGACGGCTCAGAGGTCACTGAGGGGGTTCAGACCAGCGCGGAGAGCGAGCGGGACGGCCGCTACAGCCGCAGTAGCGTCCTGACCCTCAGCAAAGCACGCTGGGAAACAGGAGAGCTGTATGTCTGCAAAGTAACACATGAAGGAGCTCCTCAAGAGGCCTCGTTCCACAAGACTCAGTCGCAGTGCTGATGTTTCTCCAGTGAGCGCTGCTCTCTCCTGAAGATGAGGCGTATCTGAGTGTCCTGTGTCAGGCAGGATTCACATGAGTCTAGTGCTGCAGCTGTAGTCATTTACAGCTCAATACTGAAAGAGAGCTCTAGTGTCAAAGCACTGGCTGATCTTTCTATCTGCTGTATTTGCTGTAACATTCAATAAAGCTTCTCAACAAGCTCCATTTGTGTCTGACAACATCATTCAACTAACAGATGAAGATGCATGTAGTGTTTGTTCAGGTGTTTTCCAGAAGCTTGATCAGTAGCAGTAAATGTAGTCAAATAAAGCTCTTGGGGTTTGAACATGGTCTCTGGAGACAGAGCTGCTCTATTCTGAGAGGATCAGAATCACTCCACCCTGACAATGCAAATGGGATTTTCAGCCCACACTCCCAGTGTCACTGTTTGATTGGTTACTTGATCTGGACTGAAACAGACCAGTTTCACTTCTGCTGTAGTCAAGCAGCACACAGACAAACTCATATTTATAGGAAATAGTGAACATATATATATGAAAATATCATAAAAATCCATAATTAAAACTCAAAATTCAGCAATTCTGACACTATTGTATAAGGTTGTAAGTTTTTTTGTGGGTCAAATGTAAAGCATCACGTCCAGACAGCAGAAGTGACTGAATGCAGTTTGTTTAGTTTGATTGACAGGGATCATATATTACACCTAAAACATGATGAACTGATTAGATCACTGACTCATTCTCTTCAGAATTACGAGATTGATGTTGATTGTAATGATATTGTGTTAAGACAGTGCTTGTTCACTGATCAGTGTTGTGTGTGATTGTGTTGTAGAGCAGCTGCAGTATCTCTCATCTGTATCAGTGCAGTCACTGTGACTCTGACTGATGGAGGTTTTTGTACGACTCTTTATCACTGTGTGAACACACCACCACTGTGGTAACTCTGACATTTATAATCTCCTGTATCTTCAGTCTGGACTCCACTGATGGTCAGAGTGAAATCAGTTCTGGATCCGCTGCCACTGAATCTAGATGGTGTGTTTGACTGTTTTTGGTTTGCTGAATGAATCAAGAGTTTAGGAGCTTCTCTAGGTTTCTACTGGTACCAGGCCATACAAGTATATGAACCCACACAGCCATTGCTCACTACTGTGTTTGTTTTGCAGTTTATAGTAACTGTTTCTCCAATCTGAACTGTTTTAACAGAGGGAGTCTGAGTCACAGTCACCTGCCCACTAAAACCTAGAAACACAGAGTTAGAAAGAGCAGGATCTATGTGTAACATTCATTGATGATAATAATATAATATTTTACTTTAATATTAAAAACATTACCTTGAATACATATACACAGAGTCCAGATGAAGATGATGATGTTGTTCATTGTTGTTGTTTTGTCTTGTGTGATGATGAAGATTCTGTTCTGTTCTGCTCTCAGTCATGAAGTGTTAAACTCACAGCACTATAAACACTCTCATGCAAAGTGTCTCTCTATGTAAATGATCTTCATACACAGAACAGGCAGCTGTCAGTCTCAGACCACAGATGAATTTCTTCATGCATGTTCATGTTCTACAAAACATTCTAAGTGATGAATGTGAACTACAGAAATTAGATTTTTTTTACTGGGTTCATAATAAACCTAATAATATTAAACATCATCTGCTCTCTAAAACCAAACAGATTTATACATGTGAACCAGTTTGACATGAGACTGCAAAATTAGGTCCTATTTATCTTTTATATAACTAACTAACTAACTAAATAAATAAATTAAAATAAAACCATTAATAATAACAATAATAAATAAATACTTACATACACACATACATACATAAAAATTGTGTGCCATTCCATCGTATAAATGTATTGTTCTCTTAACGCTTGGCTGTTAATCTTTCCATTTTCTTTTGTTATTTTAAGAGTTAAATGTTCAGATTTTGAGGTGTTTAATGATGTTTGGTGGTCTTGACTGTGGGAGATTTATTAGATTAATATTAATTTAAATATTTACAGAAGTCCAAATAAAGCACTGATGGGTGAAATGTTATTTAAATATATTGATTAAAAGCTTAAAATATGTTTAATGTTTTACTGGATTTTATTTAATTAAAAACCAGATAGCAAATAAAATAATATTTTGTTTTAAAAACACATATATGATCAGATTCTAAATGACATTTATCCTAAAATGAGGAACAAATTGGGATTTACAAAGACAAGAAATGATGTGAAATGTTGTGTGCAAAACAGCATTCATACAAACTTCGGTGCACATGTATACCAGTAATCAAAATAATAATGTTTATTATTAATGATTTTCTTGTCCATGTGGATGAATGTTGTACTTCTGAATCATAAAGGGATATTTGTGGCCATTATGCAGGTGCATTTGTTCACATTGTGCTTGAATATAAAATTAAATGAGATATATAAAGATTAATGTATTTAGGAACATTTTTGTGTGTATGGATGGACATTTCAGAAATTCTACACGTCTTTATAAATGAGGCCCCAGATTTCAAGCTCATATTTTATAATCAAATCAGTGAACCATTAAAAAACCTGCAGATGGAAGAAATGAACTGTGCTGTTTAGTCAAATTATGAACCTCAAACATGGAAACATTTCCAAAGATCACTACTGGTTGTCTGTGTGTTGTACTGTATCATGAAGCTCTTGTGAGGATCTGAAATGGGTGAGTTGAGTTGGACTAATGGAGAGATGAGGTTTGTTCAAATTCATTAGTTCACACTGAGACTCTCAGCAGTCATACTGACCTTCTGAATGTTTGAATCAACTGTTATTATGTGTGTCTCTCAGTTTCTGTGTCACTCACAGCTCTTACTGATTCACCCTGGAGTTTTTTTTTTTTTTTTTTTTTAATAATTAGCTAACCCCATCCATGCTGAATTTGTGTGTGGAAATCAGATGAAAGAATCAGATTAGCCAGACAGTAAGTTACTATTGAGACTCGATCATGAGTCAGTGAGTCTGTTATAATAATGTGCTTGTTTAGGACTGATGATTTACCTGCTCAACAAAAACTTACACTCAATCCCTCAGAGCTCCAGTCAAATCCAGACATTAAAATATTATAAAGACAAAGAAAATCTTAAAAAAATTGTTAACTCCACCACCAGAGGTCACACTCACCTGAACTCTGATTGTTCTTGAGTGTTTCTCCTCAGCCTAATTGGATTGGCCTATTTAATAGTTGACCTCTTGTTCACTTGGTGTGAAGTGTTGCTTCCCTGATAGCACACATACATCACGGAGACGTCTATTTGACGTCTGCATTTACATCTGCAAGACGTATTTTTTAGAGTGTTTGCTCATCTGAAATACTTCTATAACGTTTCCTATCGGATGTCAAATAGATGTATATTAGATGTCTTTAAGATGTTTATGATTTAGAATGTATGTAAAACTGACATCTTACAGACGTCTGTCAGATGTTTGTACACAGCAGATGCTTTCCAGATCAAGTGATCTTTAACAGATATCTTGCAGATGTACAAGTGCTATCTGGGTTGTTTCACATTGTATTTGTGGGTGATGTATTTTGGATATATTCTTGGTTTTATAACTTTTGTAAGCTTTAGATTCTGTTCTTACATGGCCCCTACATGTTGTTGGCTTCTTTGCCTGTTTTGACCATTGCCTGGTTTTGACCACTCTCTGGATTCTACTTGTATCATTGTGTGATAACTAAATGGTTTAAATGTTTAATCTTTAAAGGAACACACATTTATTGTGGATATTCCACTGTTCTTGTTACAGTGGTTTATACTGACACATTTCAGCATTAATGCAGCATCTCACAGAAGTCACTGGAGAAATAACCTCTTCACAGACGATATTGCCCCTTTGTGCTTCTATCCCCTCCGGTCCGTGACTGTGCCCTGTATTATACACTTTATGTGTTTAGACAGACAGATATTTTTCACATAGCTACGAGGAGACGTGCACACGGTTGCTGTGGTAGCAAACACTTACTGTTACAGAGTAAACAATTACTTTACAAAAATGTTAAAACGCAATCATGTAATCTACAGCTTTAATCAGGATAAAACTGTATATTAAAAGCTTCACTTAAGCAGTAGCAATTACAAATAACAGCGTATCTAAAAGTATGAGAAAACAATAAACAAAAACACAAACCATTCTGAAACATCCTGTAAAAGTTGTGCTTGCACAAGTTCTGCATGATCCTTTTCACTAATATTCTCTGGGTCTCATTCGGGCTCAAATTGACAAGCAATATTGACAATGCCATTGTTTACAATACAACTGGAGTGCATGGCACTGAGGTGAGAGGCGTAAAGTTTCTGCACATGCACTATATGCGGTTTAGCGAATCACAACACGCTGGGCCAGCTAACCAATCTGAGCCCATTGTAGAACAAGCCTAAAGATAAGTAATATTCAGCTGGTCATGTGATCTCAACAGGGCCAGCACCAAAGAGACACATAAGAAACTGCATTCAGCTCTTCTAGTTACTGTATGTGAACAGAATTGCCATCTTAGAGCATCTAATCAGTTATATAGTTTCCAGCAAAGATTAATGACTGCCGTACACTCAATTTTATGACACACTATAATAAGAATATTATTAGGAATTAAGAATTTTCTGTGAATCATGATGATTGAGCTGCATATGAAGAATGGAAAGGTAACTATGGGAAAATGTTTGAGAAAGAGGTCAAAGGTCACCTCAGAGGTCATAGATCAAATACTTTTCTTTAAAAAAGTGTTACATCAGCACATCACAAAGAATGAATGAGAAACATTGTGATTAATAATATAGTAATTATTACTAAGAAAAGAATTGGAGGAAAATATGCAAAGTTTCTTGGTGATTTTGCTTTGAAATCTTCAGGAAACTTTAATTTGATTTTCCTCAATCAACTCTGTGGCTCTATCGCTTTTAATCAGCTGTAGCTCATTTTTTTTGTCAGATTCCAACAAGTCATTTATCATTTTAAAGGTAGTTTAAATGGCGAATTTGAAAATAATAATAAAAAAAATGTGAACATTTACTCAACATTGACTAATTTTGCCAGCACCGGTCACATATACACTGAATTTATTGTTATGCCACTATCTGCCACTATTTACACTAAATATAAATAACATCTGTAACACAATTTAGTGCAAATAACATCTAGTATATATTTCCATGAACACTGGTGAAATAAACCACTCTTAGCAATCACTGAAAGTGCTGAAAGTGCTTAGAAAAATCTTGAATCTCGAATGAAAATAAAACATTCCAGTACTGCTATCCCAGCACTAACTGTTATTGAATTATTTTAATGAAAATAATAATAATAAAATAAATAACTACACATAAATCTATGAATAAATAAATAAACAAACAAACATACATTGTGAATGTGTTGTTTGTCATCCTCCCATCAGCAGCTGCAGTATCTCTCATCTGTATCAGTGCAGTCACTGTGACTCTGACTGATGGAGGTTTTTGTACGACTCTTTATCACTGTGTGAACACAGCACTACCAGAACAGTGATAACTCTGACAGTAATAATCTCCTGTATCTTCAGTCTGGACTCCACTGATGGTCAGAGTGAAATCAGTGCCAGATCCACTGCCACTGAATCTAGATGGAGTTCCAGTGTATCGGCTTGTTGCAGCATATATGAGGAGTTTAGGAGCTTCTCCAGGTTTCTGTAAGTACCAGGCCAAATAAGTACTAACACACACTGTACTGCTAATTTTACAGTTTATTCTGACTTCTTGTCCTTGATTTGCTGTTATTGATGGACTCTGAGTTATAGTGTACTGTCCTCTACACTCTGAAAGAAGAACAAGAAAAAATGTAAGAAACAACTGTAAATAAATCATATTTTACACTTTAAAGAATGAATAATATATATATATATATATATATATATATATATATATATATATATATATATATATATATATATATATATATTTTTTTTTTTTTTTTTTTTTTTTTTTTTTTTTTTTTTTATTTACACTCAAACCTTGAGCAAACAGTGTGAGTGTCCAGATGAGGATGATGATGTTGTTCATTGTTGTTGTTTTGTCTTGTGTGATGATGAAGATTCTGTTCTGTTCTGCTCTCAGTCATGAAGTGTTAAACTCACAGCACTATAAACACTCTCAGAGCACTGAAGCATGTGCTGACAATGCAAAGAAGTGGGCAGGATTTACAACAGATTGAGCTGCTAACAAACTAATAAACTGTCTGTATGAATAATATTTTACTTACAAAGTAATAGTTTTAAACCATTTACTGATAATTACATATTGATTAATTGTAAAATATTTGTTTTGTTGATTTTATGTCCATTGTGGTCTTTTTAATGTTGAATGTTGAAATGTCACTATATGGGAAATCTTTTTCATGTAACCTATTTTCCTACTTGTATAAAGATCATCAGGACTCATAATTGTGTCAAATGAGTCTAGACTAGACTCCATATGAAAAACAGAAGCATCATTGTGAGAAACTCTGAAGGTTCAATCAGTGATAAAAGAGGTCAAAGGTCAGCACACAACAAAAGACTGAATTAGAAATATAGGATACTATAAAGTCATATACTATTAAGTCTATTTTCAATGAGATAAATATTCTCTTTAACTGATGGAAAGAATTACATTGTTCTTCAAGACATAGCAAACATTTTGATTGTAACAAATAACACGGAATTTGCATGGAAGTGTTTTGTTCATACTTTTTGAAGAGTATTTTACTAAAACACCAAAAGTGTTGTCAACAGCTGAGGTGTTTCTGCTATCAGTGTGTTGAAGTGTTGTTTTCTCTCTCTCTGCTGGAGTTTGTGTTCACTCGAGTGGAATAGAGGTTTTTGTATGACCGTTTCATTAGATTGTATCACTGTGGAGGACTTTCGGTGGAGGAACTAAACTGGTGCTCGGTAAGTCTGTCTTTTAATTCTCTACTGCAAACATACAATTTAGATTGTGTACAATTTTATTTTTAAACAGAATTTGTTTTGTTGTTGTTCTTGTTGTTTGTGTGTTTTTCTAACAATAATATTTTTGTTAACATTTCATTTGCTAATATTAGTTAACTACATTAGTAAACATGAACTAACAATGAAAAAATATTGTAAAGCATTTGTTAATCTCAGTTCATACTGATTGCAGCGTTTACTAATACAGTACTAAAATCCAAAGTTTCATCTGTTAATATTAATTAATGGACCTGAATTAACATGAACTAACAATGGACAGTTGTACCTTTTTTAATCATTGTTAACAAAGATTAATAAATACTGTAACAAATGTATTGCTCATTGTTAGTTAATATTAGTTAACACATAAATTAACATTAACTAATGAACCTTATTGCAAAATGTTACCCATTTTTTAAATATAGTTTTACAGTAAATATTTCATCTAAAATATTGTCATGTTTAGTCAAGTTCACAAGAACTGAATTATTCAATTTTTCATAATGTGGCTCGATTTTATTTGTTTATCACATATATATTATACATGGAAAAAAGACATGAAATGAAAAATGTTAAAATACATGTTTTATTTAAACTTTATTGGAGGTACTTTCTGCAGATTGATAAATTATTTTAAATCTCTTTTGCTCATGTTGTGCTTATAATTCAGTGTTTGAAATTGAGTTTTGATTTAAATATCTCATCTAACTAAAATGTGAAGACATTATTTAGGGATATAAAAACTACTGGGGTTAAAGCAGTAAATATCTTCCTATGTTTAGCTTCTTCTATAAGGTTTCATTGAAATGTATGTAGTGTTGTGTTTTCTTAGTGTTTGTGAATGTAAATATCTCACCTAACTAAAATGCGGAGACATTATTTAGGGATATAAAATGTGTATGTACACATATGTGTACAATATGTATGTAGTGTTTGTGTTTTCTTAGTGTTTGTGAATGTGTTGTGTTTGTCTCCTGCAGCTGGTCCCACAGTGAAGCCCTCAGTGTCTCTGCTGCCGCCCTCTTCTCTGCAGATCTCTGGAGACTCAGCTGCACTGCTCTGCCTGCTCAGCTCTTACTCTCCACAGGGGGCGCTGGTGAGCTGGACACTGGACGGCTCAGAGGTCACCGAGGGGGTTCAGACCAGCGCGGAGAGCGAGCGGGACGGCCGCTACAGCCGCAGTAGCGTCCTGACCCTCAGCAAAGCACGCTGGGAAACAGGAGAGCTGTACGTCTGCAGAGTAACACATGAAGGAGCTCCTCAAGAGGCCTCGTTCCAGAAGAGTCAGTCGCAGTGCTGATGTTTCTCCAGTGAGCGCTGCTCTCTCCTGAAGATGAGGCGTATCTGAGTGTCCTGTGTCAGGCAGGATTCACATGAGTCTAGTGCTGCAGCTGTAGTCATTTACAACTCAATACTGAAAGAGAGCTCTAGTGTCAAAGCACTGGCTGATCTTTAATCTGCTGTGTTTGCTGTAACATTCAATAAAACTTCTCAAAAAGCTCCATTTGTGTCTGACAACATCATTCAACTAACAGATGAAGATGCATGTAGTGTTTGTTCAGGTGGTTTCCAGAAGCTTGATCAGTAGCAGTAAATGTAGTCAAATAAAGCTCTTGGGGTTTGAACATGGTCTCTGGAGACAGAGCTGCTCTATTCTGAGAGGATCAGAATCACTCCACCCTGACAATGCAAATGGGATTTTCAGCCCACACTCCCAGTGTCACTGTTTGATTGGTTACATGATCTGGACTGAAACAGACCAGTTTCACTTCTGCTGCAGTCAAGCAGCACACAGACAAACTATTTATAGGAGATAGTGAAAATATACATGAAAATATAATAAAAGTCCATAATTAAAAATTCAAGATTCAGCCATACTGACACTAATTGTATAAGAATGTTAATCTTTCTGTGGCTCAAATGGAAAGCATCACGTTCAGACTGCAGAAGAGATTAAATTCAGTTTGTTCAGTTTGATTGATAGGGATCATATATTACATCTAAAACATGATGGTCATAATCAAACACTGACTCATTCTCTTCAGAAATGCAAGACTAATGTTAATCAGTGTTGTGTGTGATTGTGTTGTAGAGCAGCTGCAGTATCTCTCAGCTGTATCAGTGCAGTCACTGTGACTCTGACTGATGGAGGTTTTTGTACGACTCTTTATCACTGTGTGAACAATAGACCACCGTGGTAACTCTGACAGTAATAATCTCCTGTATCTTCAGTCTGGACTCCACTGATGGTCAAAGTAAAATCAGTTCTGGATCCGCTGCCACTGAATCTAGATGGTGTGTTTTGGTTTTTATTGGTACCAGGCCATACAAGTATATGAACCTGGACAGCCATTATCCACTACTGTGTTTGTTTTGCAGTTTATAGTGACTGATTCACCAATCTGAACTGTTTTAACAGAGGGAGTTTGAGTCACAGTCACCTGCCCACTGAAACCTAAAAACAGTTAGAGTTAGAAAGAGCAGGAACTGTGTTACATTCATTGCTGATAATAATATAATATTTTACTTTAAATTTTTCATAAAAACTTCACCTTGAATACATAAACAGAGAGTCCAGATGAGGATGATGATGTTGTTCATTGTTGTTGTTTTGTCTTGTGTGATGATGAAGATTCTGTTCTGTTCTGCTCTCAGTCATGAAGTGTTAAACTCACAGCACTATAAACACTCTCATGCAAAGTGTCTCTCTATGTAAATGATCTTCATACACAGAACAGGCAGCTGTCAGTCTAAGACCGCAGATGAATTATTTTATGCATGTAAATGTCCTACAAAACATTCAAAGCTTTATGATGAATATGAGCTATAAAAATCAGAGAGACACTCTCTACAATGAATGTTTGATTAATTTACTGGATTGATAATAACCCTAATAATATTAAAGAGCATCTGCTTTCTAAAATCATACAGATTCATACATATAAACCAGTTTGACACTAGACTGAAAACTGAGGTGATATTCCTATTTATCGTGTATATTAAATTATTTTGTGTGCAATTCCATCTTGTGAATTTATTGTGGTATTAGTGTTTGGCTGTCTATCATTCAATATTCTGTTGTGATTTTTGAGGTTTAAATGTTCAGATTTTTAAGTGTTTAATGATGGTGGTTTTGTTTGTGGGGGATTTATTAGATTAATATTAATCTGCTTAATATTTGCAGAAGTCAAAATAAATTACAGACGGGTGAAATATTCTTTAAATATATAGATTAAAAACTTAAAATATATTAAACAATACTGGATTTTATTTAATCAAAATCCAGTTAGCAAGTACACTAGTACTTGACATATTTTTGTCTTTTTTTAGCTTAAAAAAAGGTCCTCATAAAATTCATGTACAATTGTATCCTAAACAATGTAGGATTTCATCCTATAAGTGAGAAACAAATTGGGATTTGCGACAGAAAAAAATAGATTTCCTAAATATAAATGCATGTTTGGATTTTCTTGTCCATGGTGATGAGTGCTGTACTTTTTCTGAATCATAAAGGGATATTTGTGGCCGTTCTGCAGGTTGCTGTGTTTGTTCACATTGTGCTTAAATTTAAAATGAACTGAGATTTAGAAAGATTAATGCATTTAGAAAGATTGTGTGAGTATGGATGGTTTCGTGTTGACTCTGTGTGTTTTACTGTATTATGACTCTCCTGTGAGGATCTGATCTGATCTATTCTGAGAGGAACAGAATCAATCAAATATGTTCTGATTCTGATTTTTGTTCTAAAACAAGGGAAATCTTGAAAAATTGTTAACGATGTGGTGACAAGCTTTGCATAAATAAGCACCACGTTTTTTTTTTTTTTTTCTTCTACACAGTGTGAAATCTAGCAAGTGATATAGTATGATTATACAGTATTATATGTCCTTGGTATTGTTGAACCCTCTGCCACTTTGTAACTCTACCACCAGAGGTCACACTCACCTGAACTCTGGTGTCATTGTTTTTAGGTGTTTCTCATCAGCCTAATTAGACTGGTCTATTTAAACCCTGACTGCTTGTTCACTCACTGTGAAGGTTTGCTTGCTTTATTCTCTTGGTTTTATGACTCTGGGTTTTGTGACCTTTGCGCTGTGCAACTTTTGGCCCTTTGGTGGTTAAAATTTTGCATGTATTTTGCAGAAGAATATTGGGTCTAATTCACTAATAATTACTATCAGTAAACTCTTTGACTTTGAACATATGAGACAAAACAAACCTGTTACAGAATCTCCTGAGTCTTGAACACTTTCTGCTGTTTGTGTCTCTGCTGTCAGGTTTACATCTCTCACTCTTAAATTCATCTATGAGCAAATGATGCTATGTATTTATCAGTTATCATTATAATTCAATTTTGTACTTGGCATGATACATTCTTACCAGACAAATAAAATGTTATATTTGATTTATTCTGTATCCTTCTGAAATTATTATTTCCAGTAGATTAAAATGGATTCTAGCGCTGATGCAAATCTGTGTCCAGGATACAGTAGGTCAAACTGAAGGCCATGAATAAATGGAGCAGAAAACACGTCTCCTGTGAGCTCATGATTTCTATCACTGACTTGTATGAATGTGAACAAGTTGAACATGAACATGACAAAGCAAACTACGCTTTTTGTTATGATCATCCATGAGGCTCCCAAACTTAAAGGAATAAGTTAACCCTGCAGCCTCTGACTAAGATCAGAATTGGGAATTTGTGACTGTGTGAGGTTACACTTTATTGTGATAGTCCACTTTAGACGTTCTACAACATATAAGTAACTTTGCAACTACATGTCAATTAATTCTCATTAATTTGCAACTACATGTCTACTAACTCTCAAAGCAGACTGTTAGATTAGGTTTAGGGTTAGTAGACTAAGTTGACATATACCTGCAAAGTTTAGAAGAGTGTTAGAAGACATTAAGCAGACAGTCTACTAATACTCTAATGACTAGTTGACATGTAGTTGCAAAGTTAGTTACTGTTAGTAGAATGTCTAAAGTGGACTATCAAAATAAAGTGTTTACCAGAGAATATTATTTTAATTTTTTTAAATATCCACATTAGAAACTAAACTAAAATGTTTAATATCTTAGTCTAAATTTTAGAATAATTTTAAATTGGACTCACATTAAACAGAGCTAGAAGCAACTTGAAACTGAATTAACAAATAAAGTGATCTTTACAAAAGTGCAAGTAAAATATATGCATGCATTATGCCTATGTATTATAGCCAACGGGTGATCCTTACAAAAAAATGGAAGAATATAAAAGAAAGAAAACACACACACAAATTGGTTTCCATTTTTTGTAGGAACATTTCATAGATGTAATGGTTTTTATGCTGTACAAACTCTATTTTCTATCCCTTTACCCTAACCCCACACCTGAACCTACCCCTTACAGAAAACTTTCTGTTATTTCATATTTTCAATATACAGGGTGGGCCATTTATATGGATACATCACACATCAAACTTATTGGGAATTTCACACGAAAAACAATGGTGTGCTTGGTTTTAACTTTAACTTTATTCTTTCATGAGTTATTTACAAGTTTCTGACCACTTATAATGTGCCACAAACAGGACGTTAATATCACCAACCATTCCCATTTTATTAAGGTGTATCCATATAAATGGCCCACCCTGTATTATATTTTTATATAATTTCTCCAGACAATGTAAAATCAGGTAAGTGATATATTATATTATATTATATTTTATTATATTATATTATATTATCTTTTCTTAGAATATCATATAAATAAATTGACTCTGAAATGTTTACTACAGTGTGCCACTGTATTGTTTTGTCATCCTCCCATCAGCAGCTGCAGTATCTCTCATCTGTATCAGTGCAGTCACTGTGACTCTGGACTGATGGAGGTTTTTGTATGACTCTTTATCACTGTGTGGACACCATAGTTACTGTCTGGATAGTGGAAACTCTGACAGTAATAATCTCCTGTATCTTCAGTCTGGACTCCACTGATGGTCAGAGTGAAATCACTGTCAGATCCACTGCCACTGAATCTAGATGGAGTTCCAGTGTAACGGCTTGTTACAGCATATATGAGGAGTTTAGGAGCTTCTCCAGGTTTCTGTAAGTACCAGTGTAACTCATTACCATTATACACTCCACTGCTGGTTTTACAGTTTATTCTGACTTCTTGCCCTTGAGCTGCTGTTATTGATGGACTCTGAGTTACAGTGATCTGTCCTCTACACTCTGAAAGAAAGAATAACATTAAGAAACAACTGCAAATTATTAATAATTTATGCATCAAAAAATTATTTTTTTATTAAAACTTTACTACACAAACCTTGAGTAAACAGTGTGAGTGTCCAGATGAGGATGATGATGTTGTTCATTGTTGTTGTTTTGTCTTGTGTGATGATGAAGATTCTGTTCTGTTCTGCTCTCAGTCATGAAGTGTTAAACTCACAGCACTATAAACACTCTCAGAGCACTGAAGCATGTGCTGACAATGCAAAGAAGTGGGCAGGATTTACAATGTTGCAATGTCAAAACAGGGAACCAAACCTTGGTGCAAACCAAACAAGCAGACAGAGGCCCACATTTTCAGGACATGCTGTCACAAGATGTGATCCTAAAAAGGACAAAATGCTCAAGCATACATGGTTCTTGTCATCATAGGAACTCTGTTGCCCATTACAGTTCAGTACAGGCATCAGAAATGCCGTCTTTTTGCAGCAGATTTGTGTGTGAAACAGTGTTTTGACTCCTTTGCTCATTTTATAAACTCTTAATGAGTTATAAGCTCCTAAAAATACCACCATTTAGTCCAGCACACGGCATTGTTTACAGATTTTAGTAAGTTTGCAAAATATATGACATAAAAGCTGTCTAATAAGGTTGTGACCGTATCCTTATGTCTTTAGTTTTGTATCTTTAGGTTTAGTGTTAAAAATGACAGTGTAAATGCTAAGCAAACCAGATGCATAAACCAGATGCCAAGAGGTAATGAGTCTTATTTTTCAAATTTAAATTACACTAATCTAGATTTGACTTGTTATGACCAGTCATGAAGAAGTCTAAGCATTTTATGCAACCAGACACATTTTCTTTTTGGTCTTGACCAAAAGAACCAAACTTCAAGTGTGAACACACAATCAGAAGTTCCTGTGTTTTGTGTTGGAAACTGCTTTGTTTGTTACAGATTTATCATATTAACTGCTAGTTTACTGAAATTACTGCAAACACAAAGAAACAACCACATAGTTTTACCTTCCATATCTAATATAGTTTGATGTTGTCCTATTTTGATTTAATGGGCCATAATAGGTATATGTAACGGGCATGAAGTGGTCTAAATTTTTATGGTCTGTCTAACTTTGCCTGACTGAAATCCTTCCAACCAGAAGCTGTTATACATTCAGACAATGATTTATCAAGCCATCCTTAATCTTTTTCTGTTACTTTTTCAAAAGTTACCATCTATTTATTTTGCATTATTAGTGTTTGTGTTGATCAGTGTTGTGTGTGATTGTGTTGTAGAGCAGCTGCAGTATCTCTCAGCTGTATCAGTGCAGTCACTGTGACTCTGACTGATGGAGGTTTTTGTACGACTCTTTATCACTGTGTGAACACATATTTACTATTTATATAGTTTTCAGCCATACAGTAATAATTTCCTGTATCTTCAGTCTGGACTGCACTGATGGTCAGACTGAAATCAGTTCCATGATCGGTTTCATTTCCACTGAATCTTGATGGAGTTCCAGTGTAAAGGGTTTTGATTCTCTGAACTAATAGTTTAGGAGTTTCTCCAGGTTTCTGTAAGTACCAGGAGAAACAAGATTTACAGTGACCGTCTGATTGACGTCCAATGGCGCTGCTGGTTTTACAGGTCAGAGTGACTGTTTGTCCATTCTGAACATGTTTCTCTGCATGAGTCTGAATTACAGTCACCTTTCCTGTAGAGTCGGAAGAACAATTAAAAGAAAAGTTGTTTTATTTATTTATTTATTTACAGAAAAAAAAAAAAAAAAAAAAACACTAAGAAGCTAGTTAAAAGAATGCTTTACCTTGAAAACACATTCTTATGATCAAGAAGATGATGAATGTCAATGTAGATGTTGTCTGTAATGATAAACAGTGTCGTTCATGAAGTGTTAAACTCACAGCACTATAAACACTCTCAGAGCACTGAAGCATGTGCTGACAATGCAAAGTGACCCTTGCTATTTAAATAATTTACCTGAAGACTGCAGCTTAATATCACAGACATATAAAAGACAATTTCTTACGCCATATTGTTTCATCTAGTCTTTACTAGGGGTGGAACAGTTCAACTTATTTACAGTTTGGTTTGAATCATGGTTTTATAGTCATGGTTTCGGTACGGTGCTATGTATGGGGAAAAACTATGATGTCAAATAAAAAAAAAAAAAAAGAAGAATATTCTATCAAGCAACAGCACAAATAAATACAAAAGAGTAAATATACAAATAAAATAAACAGTGATTTTCAGTTGTTGTTGGTTTTTCTTTAGGGTAGGTCTAACATTAGTTTTTAGGTACAGAAAATTAATAAAGTAATCAAATGTAAAATAGCATTGCAAATTTTACTGTATAAATTAAAGATTAATCTTTATTAAAGTTACAAAAGCTATTCAATCAAGAGCAGTGAGTGATTTCCTTGTTGTTGTATGATTAATATAAAGAAAGTGCTGTCACTTTAAGAGAATGCACTGATCCAGTGCACTGATACAGTACCCCACCTACGGGGCATGATGTCACTTTTCACTTCCTTTCTTTTGAGATAAATAACGAAAAACGTAAACACTGTAATTATGAAACAAAGCGACATTTGTAGTAGACAAATGTGTGAAATTAACGTGGATAAGAAATTATACTCTGAACCTCACGTGGATTTACAGAAACTGAGAAGTTCAAAAAGTGTTAGGTTGTGCCCGCGCTCCCCTACGTTTTTTTTTTTTACTGTGAACTGCTCCGTCCCTACTGAGACACTGCATGTGACTAAATGTTACAATTTATGGCTAAATTAAACTGACAGATTTATGAGGAAGAGCATCAAATTCATCACTAATAGTGATTAAAATGTTAGAATTTAAATTCCAATTTAATAAGTATAATAAGACTTAGTAAGACAAAGTATAATAAGTATAATTTAAAGTGACAAGTTTCATGAAGTCAATAAATAGCCATTATAAACTGTATGTATTATATATTATTAGAACAAGCTCTAAATTGGATGCCATATACCTGTAATTTGTGCTAATATCTAAATATCTAACAATATAATCATTAGTTTTAGTGCAAACGAGTAATAAGATTGCAGTGTGATTATTATTATTACTGCAGTAAAATAATTTGTAACTAGCTGAAACTGAATACATTTTTTCTGTTAAAATATGCATTGAAATTTCTTGGATTTTGTACTCATATTCAAATTTGCCAGTCATTGCATAATTTTCATATGTTGTACTTTATTTGAAACCATTTTGTTTTATTGGTATATATTTATGCATTTGTCTTGTTTATTGGATTATTTATTTATTTTTGTAAACTACCCATATCACATTACGATTTATATTTTCTGAATGAATACGATGAGTGACAATTTTTGTGTAGTATAAATTATTAGGCCTACATATGTTAACCTAGGCTTATAAAACCGACAAAGTCAGCAATGCTACAAGGTAAGGTGAAATGTAAATAAGTGCTTTTAATAGGATCAATAGTCAGATTTAACACTGTAGAGAAAACAATTTGATGGCAGCATGTGAAGTACCAGTTTGGACGTGGTAAGTACGTTATAAATACGTTTTTTCACAACGTTGCAAAAACGTTTTTACGTCTCCTTCCAATGTTTTAAAAACGTTATAAAAACGTTTTTGCAACATTGTGAAAAAACGTATTTATAACGTTTAAAAAACCCGACATTTGTCGTATTAAATACGTTGGAAAAAAAACGTTATTACAACCTTTTCACAACGTGAAAAAAAAGTTTTTACAACGTTGTTGTGTTTGCTGGGTCTCCACTGCTGGACAAAACACTTGGTAAATGATCATAAAAACAGCTTGACCCAGTTTAGACAAAAACAGCAGGCTATATTCCTCATTTGTCATGAATCGGGTCTATGGCCTTCAGTCCGCTCACCAGAGTATGTGAGCGGAGCAGAGTTGGAGCGGAGCGCGGAGTGGGAGTGGTGTGATCTTTAATGGAGCGAGGAGCGTCATGGTTTTTACTCACTCCCAGAGCGCTCCAGCATCACTCCATCACGAGTACAATTCATGACACCGACCCTTAATATAACTGCATATTTAGCAAGAATTCAGTGTTAAATATAGCCTATTTAGCTAGCTTGGTAGAGATGGATCACTCAAATCAGAAAGAAAGTGAAGACTAGGATGACGGCAATGGACATTAGCAGAAAGTTATAGTTTTCAATGAATTAGTTTGTTCCTTCAAGATACTGAATACTTTCAAGTGAAAGCGTGATTTAAACAAGTGCAATACTTATTTACACGCAATCGCTCTCTCAATAATGCATTCAAACATATGTAAACTTAGGGCCTGTCCACACGGAGACGCGTTTCGCTGTATACGTATAAATTTTTTTACCGTATTGGCGTTTCGTCCACACGGATCCGACGTTTTAGGAGACTGAAACCGCTATTTTTTGAAACCGGGTCCCAAAGTGGATAAATCTGAAAACGACACCCTTGCGGTTTCGTGTGTACAGCGAATCCGTATATTTTGTGAAACGATGATGTCATCACATCACGTGTCGGCTGTGTCTGGCATATATGCTACACCGTTTTCAGTGGTTTCGTGTGTACGCAGATATTTCTTGAGACGACGCCGTGTTCACGCAATTTTTTTTGCGAACGAGGAAAAAAAATGAGCGGATAGGGAACGCACCGGCTTCGTGTGGACGTAGCCTTACTGTGGTACTTCATCTGTATCCGATTTCGATTGAGAATAAATCCGTAAGAAATGCAGCGATCTGTACGTAAAATAACTGACGAAACGTACTGTTGTTTTCATCACAAATATTTGCACTGCAAAACACAGCAATTATACCTGTTAATGCTGACTGACAACCATGTTAGCTTGGCATGAGGAAAAAAGTTTGCACACTAGTGTTCCAAAATAAGCTGCTTTAAAACTATCCTGTTGTTTTATTTCTGTTATTTTCTTCCTTTATTATACATTATGAACAGAACTGTGGTTTTTCAAACATACTGAAATATTTTAGACGCGGACTGAAGGCGGAGCGGTGTTTCTGGTATCGGTGAGCGAGGAGTGGAGCGGGAGCGAGAAACGGTGAACCCGGAGCGGAGGTGGAGCGGAGCGGAGCGGTTATTAAATGCTTGGAGCGCGGAGGGGAAATTGTTGTCGCTCCACTCCGCTCACATACTCTGCCGCTCACCACCAGAGGTCGCCTTGCCACTCTATTGACAGTCACACTACACAGACCATTGCACTACACCCTGGACTACATTTCCCGTACTCCACCTCACTGATTACGTTCCCAGGTGTCGCTCATTAGCCAGCCTCTATAAACTGGTTCCAGACTCTCACTCTCCGCAAAGTCTTGTTTGCTACTGCGACATTTCTGAGTGTTTACCTTGTTTGTGGATTTTCTGTGTTTGACCTGGACTGTTTAGATCTCTGATTCCCTGCCGCCTGCCTTTGGACCTATTGCTTTGTTTCTCTGGGGTATTGTTTACTCTGTCTACCGCGTGCCCCGACCATCGCCCGCTCACGGATTACTCTGTTGGATTATCTCTGTTGTTCTTTACGCTGTTACTTTTTAAATTTATTAAAAAAAAAAAAACAGTTTAAATGTATTTATTATAAAATATTATAATTGCAACATCAAAACAACATCAAAATAGTTGTTATAATTAACAGACAAGATAAATATATAGATTCAATAATTCAATGTTAATTCCTACACTGAAACAATGACATGTTGCTATCTGGGAATTTTTTTCATTTGGTATTTTTTTATCATCACTGTATAAAGATCAACAAAATCATTTCAGATAGGTTTATTTTATTTGTGCTGTTGCTTGATAGAATATTCTTCTTTTTTTTTTTTTTTATTTGACATCATAGTTTTTCCCCATACATAGCACCGTACCGAAACCATGACTATAAAACCATGATTCAAACCAAACTGTAAATAAGTTGAACTGTTCCACCCCTAGTAAAGACTAGATGAAACAATATGGCGTAAGAAATTGTCTTTTATATGTCTGTGATATCTGAAGCTGCAGGGATTTCTGTGAATCAAAATGACTGAGCTGTGTATGAAATATCATTATACTGCAGGAAACTTCATGATAAAAAAGGTCAAAGGTCACCTAAGATCAGCAGTGAGGCCAGAAATCTCCAAGTTGATGAACCTTGGTGAAATAGGGTGGACTTGTACTCTGTGGCTCCTTTTAAAGCCTTTTTTTAACTGCAACTCTTGAAAACGTAGTACCGTCTGAACAAAACAATTCACTAAAAAGAGTAGGACTTTAGTTACATGTTGGACTGTTTGGGACAGATTCTCTGGAATGAAGCAATTTTTCCAAAGCTACATATGAGAGTAAGAGGACTGTTTAGGACAAAGTAATTCAACAGTATAAATTGACTTGAATACTCATCACCACATATAAGAAAGAGAGCTGACAGAATGTAGACACATCTGTTTTGTTATTCTTTATTGTTTGTATAATTTCCTTTCCTGTTTTGCAGAACTGTGTTCAGAAATAGTTTGAATTAAATGTTACAAAAAGTCTCTTTTTGTTATTGATAAACCAGTTATCATTTGGCACACAAAGAAATATAGCACAGGTACTGTATGTGTGCAGTGAATGGGTTTTTGTTGGTTGTATTGAAGCCCGGTGGCGTCTCTAGCAGTGACTGTGATGTGGTCGCTGTTCATGATCTACAAACTCCATCTTTCCCAGCTCCCTTTCACGAAAAACTTCCTCTCTCTCCACCTCAGCCCCACAAAAATCACACTGCTGGTGTTAGTGAAATACTGGACGAGACTTCAGAACCTTTTCTTTCATGATTTTATGCAGGTCTCCATTACAATGTTAGATACAGTTATTCTTCCAGTTCTGCTCTGGTCCTGCATTTAAATTTTACTGTTGGCAAAGCGTCCAGATCCTGATGAAACATCCTCAAACCGTCAACTGTGTTTGACTGCTGCTATGAGGTTCTTCTTATGAGCTGAAGTGTTTGATTTCTGCTAAACATAATAGCAGGAGCATGCACGTCCTGATTTTGCTGAGTTAGACGTGTTCCTGGGTCAACATATTTTGTTGACCCTGGAACAATATTTTAATCCAAAAATTTAATCTTGACCACATCCTTACACCTAAACCTAAACTTACCCGTGAGTAATCCCTAAAATCAGAGGAAATGATAGATGAATAACACTGATGTACAAGCACCAAACACTGATTCTAAGCCTAAACTTCACAAAAACTATAAACTGTTTTTTCAAATCTGATTGGTTAATCACCATGTTGTTCCAGGGTCAACAAAGATGTTGATCCAGGAGCATGTCGTACTTGGTAAAATCAGGTTCTGCGCAGGAGCATCCAGTTTCTTTCTTTTTCTTTCTTTTTTTTTTTTTTTTAAACATGAAATGTGTTTTTGGGTTTCTGCTACACAGCATTTAAATATTAATTCTGTTTTTGACTGTAATGCTGTGGACAATGGATGATATTTTGTGATGTCGAATAACAAACCTTTATTCTGTTCAGCACCTATAGTGGTTAAACTAACCGCTACACAAGTCAAAGACCACATTGTACAAGCCAGATAAAACTTTATTTTAAGGCCCAATTCTCACAGTTAACCAACTATTAACTACAACATTTGGCTGAACAAACTCATTGCTGCTTATTAATAGCTGTGAGATAGGTGTATAATATGGTCATGCAAAAAAACGGCATTAATATGTGCATTATTAGTACCAATGAATAGCCAATATGATAGTAACATGCAAGCTAATTTATTTATTTATTTGACTGCAATGCTGTGGGCAGTGGCTGATTTTTTTAAGGCATGTTGAGTGTCAAGCTTTTTTTGTTCATCCATCATAGTGATTAACCTAACCAGTACAGATTGAATTCATTATTAGAAAGTGTTCTGCATTGTAGTATAGTGATCTACAGACAAGAGTGATTGAGTTGATTCACACCCATCAGCAGCTGCAGTATCTCTCATCTGTATCAGTGCAGTCACTGTGACTCTGACTGATGGAGGTTTTTGTACGACTCTTTATCACTGTGTGAACACATATTTACTGTTTGGATAGTGGAAACTCATACAGTAATAATCTCCTTTATCTTCAGTCTGGACTCCACTGATGGTCAGAGAGAAATCAGTGCCAGATCCACTGCCACTGAATCTAGATGGAGTTCCAGTGTAACGGCTTGATACAGAATATATGAGGAGTTTAGGAGCTTCTCCAGGTTTCTGTAAGTACCAGGACAGACATGGTGTTGGGCTGCAGCCTGTTAAAGGAGTGCTGGCGGTGCATCTCATCACAACAGTCTTTCCTGGTTCAGTTGTTTGAACTGCAGGAGTTTGAGTAACGGTGATCTGTCCACTGGAGCCTGAGAGAGAAATGAATAGAATTACTGTATGCACATCAAAGCAAATATAAAAATGTTTTTCAATATTATAATATTAGATTTATTATTATTATAATATAGTTTATGTCAGATAACTTCATTAATTATACTGCTTTATCCAAATCTCTCATTTTGTACCTTGTATACAGCAGAGCAGTGTCCAGATGAGGATGATGATGTTGTTCATTGTTGTTGTTTTGTCTTGTGTGATGATGAAGATTCTGTTCTGTTCTGCTCTCAGTCATGAAGTGTTAAACTCACAGCACTATAAACACTCTCAGAGCACTGAAGCATGTGCTGACAATGCAAAGAAGTGGGCAGGATTTACAACAGCTTGAGCTGCACATATACAGCATACTTAGTGTATTATTATAGATCTAATAACTTCATATTCAGATGGATGTACTTGTATATTAATAAAGTTTTTTTTTTTTTTCTTCATAATTCACTGTTGATATGACTGTGGTCTTGTTTACAGTGAATGCAGCATCACTCAATTTCTTTTTAGATGGTCTTTAAAGTAATATTAAAGTAACATGATCATCAACACTGTGGATATCATATGTAAGGGATTCACTTTGTTCTCTCTTACCATCACAGTCTTTGACTTTCTCTCTCTTCTCATGTTCCAGATTAATTACACGACCTATTGTGATTCAGCAGCTCATCAAGAACTCCACAGTTTTTCTGATCTTGTCTGTTTGTGATCCTAAGACTCTTCATATCTACTAGCATTGGATTGTTTATATCTGTTGTTTTCTCTTTGTATATTCCTCGTCAGTCTCTGTGTGCACCTCCAGTTGTGTTGACCTCAGGACTCTTTAAGTTTTATTAACCTACTTTTTGTTTTTTGGACAGTTTGATTTCTTCAATGTGTAGATTAGTCTGCATCAGGTCAGTAACTAGTTGGCATGTCTGTTCTTTATTAATAAGGTATATGTGAAGAAATGCATCACATTAATGGAAGTATAAATCCTTTAGATTGAACATGAGCATGTGAATAGCATTTATATAGTTGTGTTTGGTTTATGTTGGCTCTGTGAATAGACAAGACTTTCTCCATTTGTGCTCAGTGAGGCTCATGCTTACATCAGTAAACTAAATGTCTTCCTACATGTACTGTACATGAGAAAATATGGTATCCACCTTTTTTGACAACCTTAAGGCATTGAACAAAATTATGGGAGTAACTTTCATGTAAATGTAAACTTTTAGAGAGTACCAATGAACCTTTTTAAAGGTATCATTCATTAAATCAAGAGAGCATACTACAAATATCTGTTGTCTAGTTTATCACAAGTATCTGTTGTCTTCTATAGCAAAACATTATCTGGAGGAACAGAACTCAGCAAACTGAAAAGAGCTCGTCACAGATATCCTTGATAGTAATGTCACATTAAAATACCAAGCTTACATTATTTTCCTGACAGATAAAAACAGAGCATGAAGGAAAATGTACAGCACACTTAGTCAAACTGATGCAAGTGTTATTTGCAATGCAGCCTTATTACTGGAATTGATTTGTTTCAGTCCTTTTGAGTTGAAGCTGAACCGGAAATGCAACGCATAATTTAAAAGGCAGCAGTCACATTTGGAACAGTATATGTGACCCTGGACCACAAAACCAGTCTTATGTTGCATGAGTATATTTGTAGCAATAGCCAAAAACACATAGGATGGGTCAAATTTATTGATTTTTCTTTTATGCCAAAAATCATTAGGATATTAAGTAAAGATCATGTTCCATTAAGATATTTTGTAAATTTCCTACCATAAATATATCAAAACTTATTTTTTTTGATTAGTCATATGCATTGCTATGAACTTCATTTGGACAAGTTTAAAGGCGATTCTCTCGGTATTTTGATGTTTTTGCACCATCAGATTCCAGATTTTCAAATAATTGTGTCTCGGCCAAATATTGTCTTTTCCTAACAAATACATCAATGGAAAGCTTATTTATTCAGCTTTCAGATAATGTATAAATCTCAATTTTGAGAAATTTACACTGGTTTTGAGGTCCAGGGTCACATATAATGATATTAAATAACAGTGTCAGAGTGTTACTGATCAACTCACAGTATGAAGTGGCCGAGTGCTGAAGGTTGATCATCTAAAAGGACAATGACTCTAAGCACACTGTGATCCAGAGACTTTGCTCTTTTTAATTAGATATATTTACAAACAAACTAATCTAATGTCCATTAAATGCAATGGTCCTGTGTGTGATTGTGTTGTAGAGCAGCTGCAGTATCTCTCAGCTGTATCAGTGCAGTCACTGTGACTCTGACTGATGGAGGTTTTTGTACGACTCTTTATCACTGTGTGTGAATGTTGGGCCACTGTTATAACTCTGACAGTAATAATCTCCTGTATCTTCAGTCTGGACTCCACTGATGGTCAGAGTGAAATCACTATAATGTCCACTGGCACTGAATCTAGATGGAGTTCCTGAGTGGAGTTTGTTTGCCTTATAAATCAGGAGTTTAGGAGCTTCTCCAGGTTTCTGTGAGTACCAGGCTAAATTATTACCACTATACACTTCACTGCTGGTTTTACAGTTTATTCTGACTTCTTGTCCTGTTTGAGTTGCTGTTATTGATGGATTCTGAGTTGCAGTGTACTGTCCTCTACACTCTGAAAGACAGAAAAGTAAAAATTGAGACAAAACATGTCTCATGACATATATTACGCGTATTTCACTCTTTAAGGAACAACTACTAAACATTTTACTACATAAACCTTGAGCAGAGAGTGTGAGTGTCCAGATGAGGATGATGATGTTGTACATTGTTGTTGTTTTGTCTTGTGTGATGATGAAGATTCTGTTCTGTTCTGCTCTCAGTCATGAAGTGTTAAACTCACAGCACTATAAACACTCTCAGAGCACTGAAGCATGTGCTGACAATGCAAAGAAGTGGGCAGGATTCACAACAGCTTGAGATGCTAACAAAATAATAAACTCTCATTATATATACTATTTTATTTACAGAGTAATGTATTTAAACCATTTATGATAATTACATGAACTTATCATAAGTATAGGTGAACTTATCCACCTTAAGGAGTGTAAGAAGTGTATTAGTAAAAATATTACTATTAAGTTTTACTATATTTACTGTATTTTACTGTATTTAAAGTTGATTTTATTTCCATTCTGGTCTTTTAATGGTGAATCAATGTTGACATGTTGCTATATGAAAAATATTTCCATGTGGCCTTTTTTTTTTTTTTTTTTGCCATTTGTATATAGATCATCACAACTCATAATTGGGTCAAACAACTCCAGACTAAAACAATGTAAATCTGTAAAGTTCAAAACTGCTCTAACATTTTTTTTTTTTTTTTCAACAAAAGGATGAATGAGAAATAGTATAAAGTCAGACTGAATCAAGTCTATTGTGAATTAGATTAATAAACTCTTCACCTGATTATGAAAGAATATAAAAAAAAGCATACTGAAATATATAGAAGTGACTGAATGCAGTCTGTTAAAGGAACCGTATGTAAGAAATTTATTTCAGTTAATCATAAAATGGCCCTGACATGTCACTAGACATTAAGAAATCATGTTCATTTCAAATACTTATATCACTGACAACAGTGGTCCGGCCAGAATATTGTCATTTAAAAGTGAAATTTGCAGCCCTCAACTGATGTTGATGTTGTCATGTTGTGTTTTGGTCATCCGGGTTGCCAGCTCTGCTCTAGTTACAGCTGCAGCTACGAACGTGTCGGATAAAACATGTATAAAGTTACGAAACCTAAAAGACCTCGTTATGAATCCGAAGCTTCCGTACACAGTGGATTTTCCACGGTCGCCCGTGCTAAATGCGTTCATAAAAAGCTTTATATCGCACCACTAGCACGGTATGAAAACAATCTATGTTCCGACTGAAATGTGGTATTACAGTACATCTTTACGAAATATCTGGCTAATCGCCTTTAGTAAATTTTCGCGACACATAATTACTTCGCAAAACATCTCTCGTGAAGCATAAACATAAGTAACAGAAGAAAAAAAAACTTATTGTGTAGGACTCGTCACTTGCCATTGGAAGCTCCTTGTAGCAGCCTACGTTCCTGCGGAATCCTGCAGCTTAGCTGGCAACCTCGAGTCAGGGGGGAGGGGGAGGGGATACGCCGTTCTACAGTATTTTGAAAGTGATTGCAGTACCAGTTTTGGCCACAATCCTACATACGGTTCCTTTAAGTTTGATTGAAAGGGATCATGTTACACCTAAAATCTGTTGATAATATTCTAACACTGACTCATTCTCTTTAGAAATAAAATTGATGTTGATTGTAATAATATTGTGTTATAAGCGTTTGTGGTGTTCAGTGTTGTGTGTGATTGTGTTGTTACAACACGTTCTCACTCCTAACTCGTCACATATAGAGTCTGAAGAACAATTAAAAGACATGAAGTTGAAAAAGTTTTTAAATTATTTTTTAACTGCATGAGTTAAATTTTACCTTGAAAATACATCCCTAAGATGATGAATGTCATTTTAGTCATTGTGTCTGTTATGATGAACTGTGCCAGTCATGAAGTGTTAAACTCACAGCACTATAAACACTCTCGG
>JAMKFB010000074.1:565117-575603 GCA_036247105.1 Cirrhinus mrigala
TCATTTTATATAAATTATTTTCTCTTTCACATGCCCTGTGATAAAGCAGTCTTTAAATACTTTAAATACAGTGTCTGAATTGCAAGCCCTCGGTGGCTGAAAATGCAAGTCCACTTGTGACAATAAACTCTTCAGTTTCTTATTGTTTCTTTATTTTGTTCTACAAATGAATAAAAACAGCTCTGCCATGGCATTTTACTGATCTTTCATTTATTATGTATTTTGGTCAATATATTATATATGCTGCTGTATTTTTTTATTATTATTATTATTGTTTTTTTTTTTTTATGTACTCTAGCATTTTATTGTTATGTTTAATAATTTATGTTTAATGATTTTTGCACCTTTTAATACCAAAATCAGCAGCTTAATAATAAACTAGTAGTGTAATGCTAATGTGCTTCTAATGAGCTGAAATGCTATTGAAATCTTATTGAATCACATTAAAATGAACTGTAAAAAAATATTTTAAATGAATTGTAAAAAAAAAGAAAAAGAAAAAAGAAACATACTTGATCAGAATGTACTTGAAGTGGTTCTGATTTAACAGTTTAATATTTTAAAATATATTGCAAATAGCTAAAAATTGATCTTAAGCATATCTTGAAATTTGCTGAATATACTTATTGTTATAAAATAATAAATTTAATATGCATTTAGTATGACATAATTTAAATATAAGCATGTCCAAAAAGCACAATTTGAATATGTTTCCTTTTCATCTGGGCTGCTTAACTAGAGCAGAAGTGAAACTGGTCTGTTTCAGTCCAGATCATGTAACCAATCAAACAGTGACACTGGGAGTGTGGGCTGAAAATCCCATTTGCATTGTCAGGGTGGAGTGATTCTGATCCTCTCAGAATAGAGCAGCTCTGTCTCCAGAGACCATGTTCAAACCCCAAGAGCTTTATTTGACTAGATTTACTGCTACTGATCAAGTTTCTGGAAAGCACCTGAACAAACACTACATGCATCTTCATCTGTTAGTTGAATGATGTTGTCAGACACGAATGGAGCTTGTTTAGAAGCTTTATTGAATGTTACAGCAAACACAGCAGATTAAAGATCAGCCAGTGCTTTGACACTAGAGCTCTCTTTCAGTATTGAGTTGTAAATGACTACAGCTGCAGCACTAGACTCATGTGAATCCTGCCTGACACAGGACACTCAGATACGCCTCATCTTCAGGAGAGAGCAGCGCTCACTGGAGAAACATCAGCACTGCGACTGACTCTTCTGAAACGAGGCCTCTTGAGGAGCTCCATTATGTGTTACTTTGCAGACGTACAGCTCTCCCTTTTCCCAGCGTGCTTTGCTGAGGGTCAGGACGCTACTGCGGCTGTAGCGCCCGCCCTGCTCACTCTCTGCGCTGGTCTGAACCCCCTCGGTGATCTCTGAGCCGTCCAGTGTCCAGCTCACCTGCGCCCCCTGTGGAGAGTAAGAGCTGAGCAGGCAGAGCAGTGCGGCTGAGTCTCCAGAGATCTGCAGAGAAGAGGGCGGCAGCAGAGACACTGAGGGCTTCACTGTGGGACCAGCTGCAGGAGACAAACACAACACATTCACAAACACTAAGAAAACACACTGCAGCTCCAACACTCTTTTGCCCTGCATCATTCACATAATTTTAACATGACTTTCAGGAGCAGAAATGTGGAAAGCAGTCAAAATCACAACAATCTCATAATTCATCTTATTCAACATCACTCCAGCTGATATATATTTACACAATATACAAACTACACAATCACTATATGCATTTAAATCAAACCTCATAAATAAAACTATACTTACTAAGACACTGACTGCTTTAATTACAGTAGGTTTTTACATCCAAACAGAACATTTTGTTTATGTGAGATATTTTTTTTATAATTTTTTTATACTTTTCAAATGCATAGTATTTGACTACAATATTTTACTGTTCAGAATTAGAAAAAAAACTGAATCAAATGAGTTTAAAATGTACACCACTAAATTACAAGAACAGAATGAGCAAAAGAGATTCAGAATTGTTGACTGAACCACAGAAAGTTGCTACATTTACATTTTAACATCAAATCTCTCTTTTCACAATAAAAACATTAGCTATACATAAACACAACAGAGAAATGAACAGTGTTGGGGGTAACGCATTACAAGTAACGCGGGTTACGTAATATTATTACTCTTTCCAAGTAACTAGTAAAGTAACACGTTACTTTTTAATTGACAAGAAAATATCTGAGTTACTTTTTTCAAATAAGTAATGCCAGTTACTTTCCCCCCCATATATTGATTAAAAGCTTTCCTGTCCCCATGTTGAGAGAAATCGGGAGTAAGATGTTAGTTCTAGAATAAATGTGAACATGCATTAATTCATCTCACTCACAAAAAACAGATTCAGTATTCCTCAAAATGAATAAAAACAGTGGATTTCAACTTAGAATATATGTTGAATAATGGAAATATCCTTTATGCATTTAATACCATTTTATGAACCGATGTCTTTGTCCTTCGATGATCCAATCAACCATTCTAATAAGCAAAAGCTACTCAAAATAATCTAACATTTGTTTTACTTTTTTTTTATTGCTGAAGAGCTGAAATTTTTTCTTCTGCAGTCTACTATACAGATGTAAATGTACTTCTCTCAAAGCCTGATAGAGATCACACTCAAAGCTTTTGGTGTGAAAAGGCTTTTACATTTGCCAAAAATAGAACTTTTTTATATTAAAAACAAACAAGCAAGCCCTGCCCAGATTTAAAAAGTAACACAAAAGTAAAGTACACATTACTTTCCATAAAAAAGTAACTAGTAATCTAATTAGTTTTTTTTAGGGAGCAACTCAATATTGTAATGCATTACTTTTAAAAGTAACTTTCCCCAACACTGGGAATAAAAGGTTTAGTGAAACACATTATGAAAAAAGTTTTTAGACAGGAATTGTTTGTTCAAAGTGAATAATTTAGTTTTTCTAAAAATCTAAACATGTTTTTGAACAACACATATTTTACATTAAATATGTATTGCTAAAATTCATTGTTACAAAAGTAATAGTTTTGTTGTTCCAATGTTTTTAAATATTTTGTATAACCTAAATTGTATGTTTTTAATAACAATTAAAAAGACTTACCGAGCACCAGTTTAGTTCCTCCACCGAAAGTCCACCACAGTGATACAATCTAATTAAACGGTCGTACAAAAACCTCTATTCCACTCGAGTGAACACAAACTCCAGCAGAGACAGAGAAAACAACACTTCAACACATTGATAGTAGAAACACATCAGCTGTTGACAACACTCAATCATTTAGTTTTAGGTAAATTATTATTATTATTATTTATTTTATTTAATTTTTTAAAGGAATAACAGCACACTCATACAAAATCCTTTTGAAATGTTTGTCATTGCTTGAAGAACGATGTACTTTTTCCATAATCAGATGAAAAGTTTAGTCCTCTAATTTTCAATAGACATAATTCAGTTGGACTTTATATCCAATATTTCTCATTCATTCTCTTGTCATGTTCTGATATAACACTTATTAAGGAAATATATTTAATGATCTGTGACCTCTGACCTCTTCTGTTCTTCCTATTCAGCTTAATTATCATGGATCACAAAAACAACAACTACAAAAAAGCAAATGAATCCAACATTTCAAACATCAGAGTTCAGGTGAGTGTAATTTTTGAGAAGTGGCTGAAGGTGTGATAATACCAAGGAAATATAATATAATTGTACAATATATCACTTAAATTTTACATTGTCAATAAATAAATAATTAATTAAATAACCGTGTGGTGCTTGTTCATTGCCACAATGTTAACAATTTTCCAAGATTTCCCTTGTCTTTATAATATTTTGATGTCTAGTTTTGACTGGAGCTCTGAGGGATTCAGTGTAACGTTTTGTTGAGCAGATAAATCATCAGTCCTAAACAAGCACATTATTATAACAGACTCATTGACTCTTGATTGAGTCTCACTAGTAATGTATTGCCTGGTAAATCTGTATCTCTCATCTGATTGCTAATTCCAGTGATATACAGTACTTTTCACAAATAATAAAATCATATTAATGCATATTGTGTTTCTACCTTTTCCTTTCATTACCACAAATTATCTTTTGCTCACTTAAGAACATTTTCACATCATTTCACATAATTTTCTGTCTTTGTAAATCCCAATTTGTTCCTCACTTTAAAGATGAAATCATGTGACATTTAGGATCTGATTGTACATGTGTTGAAATGAAGCTTGTGACCTTTTTAAATGCTAAAAGACAAAAATAAGTCAAAGACAAAATATTATTTTATTCGCCATCTGGATTTTGATTAATTGCAATCCAATGTTTTAAGCTTTTAATCTATATATTTATATATAACATTTCACCCCTTCAGAGCTTTTATTCTGACTTCTGTAAATAATCAGATTAATATTAATCTTATAAATCTGCCACAAACAAAACCACCAGACCTCCAAACATCATTAAACACCTTAATCAACTCTCAAAAATCACAAAACAATACTGAAATATTGACATCCAAATATTAAGAGTGCATTAAATTTACTAAATGGAATTGGACACCTTTTATTTTTGTACTTTTAATAAAAAGATCAACAGGAATAGCACCTCAGTTTTAAATCTCATGTCAAACTGGTTCACATGTATGAATCTATATGGTTTTAGAGAGCAGATGCTCTTTAATATTGTTAGATTTACTATCACCAAGGAGACAAAACGAGATACACAGGCTAGAATAAAGACACAGGTAAACAGACTATGAACAACACTTGACTAAACTCAGGAAACTACTCGACGTGGCGCCGTAAAGTTGCTACTGCTGACTGAGCCTTAAGAACCTTTCCACTAGTCAAGCACAGTGTTGCTATTTCAGTGGTTTTGGGATATTTAACGCATCTGGGAAGTCTTGTCAGCAACTATGATTCTGCTCTATATCAAAGAATTGTCCTTGTGAATCCATGCGTCCATCAACTGAACCTGAAACACAGCTGGATTATGCAGCAAGACAATGATCTTAAATGTGCAAACAATGAGGATGATTGAAAAACATGAAAATGAACATGATCAGTATTATGATAAATTAACTTACGGTAACACTTTAGTATAGCGACCATTTCTCACTATTAACTAATTGCTTATTAGCATGCATGGCCCAGCCAAACAATACTGGTTAATGTAAATAGCCAAAGTGTAAATAAACACTCTATAACAAATATAGATAAATGATATGAGACTTTACTTTTACTTTTCTACCTTTCAAATCTTAACATTTTTTCAAGTTCTGAGGCCTGTTTCAAAAGAAAAAAGTTCACCAAACAAGCCAGGCTTATTCCCATTGGTCTGACTCATTGTCAAATGATTTGGTTCCATAAAGTAAATTTACTTTAGCTCATGCTCAGTCACTCTGGCAACGTATGTTGGGAAACTAACCTGGGCCTAGTCATGTCATCTATTTGTCATGTCATCTGTTTTAAACACTAATTTACAACATCAGCAGAAGCACCAAAATCCCTTTTCTTTTGCAATATGTATTCAAAAGACAACCAAATTATAATCCACAAGAGAATCTACATTGTAAAACTGTGAGTGTCTGACATTACTGCCTTTATATAATTGGCTGAGGTGCCACATGTGATGCAAGTTTATCCTTTACGCTTTTTCCACTGGTAAGCAATACAGACCCTCTCATCTCCCAATAGTAAGAGCATCTCTGCAAAAGCATTGCATTTACTAGTGTCAGCGACCAATCCTCTGTCTAATCCTCTAGACAGACACCTACATCCTGCTTAAATACCTGCGTGAGGTTACTTCCGGGTCCTCGTGACCTCACGAGGACAAATGTAACACTTAGGGTGTCCTCTACTGGTGAATCTGATTTTAAGAAGAATAATACATATTTAAAATACATTGCAACAGTATTATCAGCAAATGTCATAGCGGTTGCCTTATTTTCAGAACTCAGTGGAAAGCAAGCAAGCATGTCTATACCACAGTCCTAGAGATGGTGAGGAGGAAGCTGGTTGGCTTTTTGGGGACTGTAAACATCTCAGAAGTGCATGTACTTGCTTGGGACATCTTTTGAAAACATAGCACATACTGTTGCTCTAACCAGGGTCTGGCAAGGACTACTTTAGATGTGGGACCCCCAAGAACATGGCGTGGGAGTCTCTCGGTTAGACAGGCACTCACCTCCAGAAAAAATGGGTTGGTCCAGTGCTTGATGAAACCTTTCAATAGGAAATGCCCCAGAGAAGGGAACAGTGGGAAGGTGAAGTTGTTGACAGAGCCCCTTAGCTATGAAGTTTCCTTAAGACCCAGAGTCAAAGAGGACAGTGAAGGAGATGACAATGATAATGATGATCACTAAACTGCTAATTGTTTAGCCTGGTACTTACAGAAACCTGGAGAAGCTCCTAAACTCCTCATATATGATGCAACAAGCCGTTACACTGGAACTTCATCTAGATTCAGTGGCAGTGGATCTTACAGTGATTTCACTCTGACCATCAGTGGAGTCCAGACTGAAGATACAGGAGATTATTACTGTCAGAGTTATAACAGTGGCCCAACATTCACACAGTGATAAAGAGTTGTACAAAAACCTTCGTCAGTCAGAGTCACAGTGACTGCACTGATACAGATGAGAGATACTGCAGCTGCTCTACAACACAATCACACACAAGACCATTGCATTTAATAGACATCAGCTCAGTTTGTTTGTAAATATATCTAATTAAAAAGAGTAAAGTCTCTGGATCACAGTGTGCTTAAGATCATTGTCCTGTTAGAAGATGAATCTTCAACACTTTAATGTGTGTTAACCAGCAAGACTATTGTTACACTATAATAATGTTATTTAACATTATTATATACCCCTCCAAATGTAACTGCTGCATTTTAAATTGCATTAATAATAATAATAATAATAATAATAATGCACCAGTTTGACTGAATGAGCTGTGCATTTTACTTCATGCTGTGTTTTTATCTGTCATGAAAATAATGTAAAGCTTGGTATTTTAATGTGACATTAATATCAAATATATCTGTGACAAGAGCTCTTTTCAGTCTGATGTGTTCTGTTCCTCCAGATAATTTTCTCTTTGTGTTTTGCTCTAAAAGACAACAGATACTTGTGCTAAACTAGACATCAGATATTTGTAGTATGCTTTCTTGATTTAATGAATGATACCTTTAAACGGGTTCATTGGCAGTCAATCATTCACTGTGTCTCATCACAGAGTCAACAGTTGATTCAGAAGTTCAGAAGGTCAGTATGACTGCTGAGAGTCTCAGAGTGAACTGATGAATATGAACAAACCTCATCTCTCCATCAGTCCAACTCAACTCACTCATTTCACAGAATAAAGTATCAAACAGTCAAACCCATATTTGAGTGATTCCGTTCCTCTCAGAATAGAGCAGAAGTTCAGCGTCCTCATGTTACTGTAAAACCCAATCTACTTAGATGAATAATAAAGACATGCAGATACAGCTTTTTTGAATACTCATTTTAAAGTATATCAGCTGTGTAAAAGCAGACATGCAGTCATATCTGATGTTGCTGGTGAAAAGCAGAGTAGATGAGAGATGAGAGAGAGTAAAGCACAGTGTGAGAATGAATGGAGTCTCTCATGTGCTGTTGGTCTCCATGTGAGACATCAGTGAGAATCCAGAGGAGAGAGTGAGTGGATCTGCTCTGAACACTGATCTCTCCTCACTTCTCCTCACAGCTCACTGAGAGACTCATGAGAGAGTCAGGCTGCTGCTCCAGCTGTTCAGACCGTCCTTCTGCAGGACTCCAACACTGCTGTCCTGAGACCTGAAGCTCCTAAACACCTTCAGCTCCAGCTCCAGTCTGAAGCGAAGCCCATGTTTGTCTCTCACATTACTGCTTGTGATCTTTGTGGAAATAACTTCACTCTCACTGTAGGAGAAATTATGTAATTTATAGAGTTATTTATTATCACAGAAAACAGTAATGAATAAAATATGAGAAAAAAAAAAATAAATAAATAAAATATTTGAATAAAATGCATATGAATACAAGCTGAATGAGAATAGTTTTGGATACATTTATATTTTAAAACAACAACGAACACTCCTTATTGTCTGTCTGTTTTCTGAAGTTCATATTCATATTATCAGTATTGAAGCTTCTAACGTTTTGTAGAATATGAACATGCATGAAATAATTCATTTCACTTCTTTCTGGGATTTTTCCAAACTCCCAGAAAACTGCAGTTGTTAAGCCCCTTCTGAAAAAGAGCAATCTTGATAACACCATATTGAGCAACTATTGACCAATATCTAATCTTCCTTTTATAGGCAAGATTATTGAAAAGGTAGTTTTCAATCAGTTGAACAACTACTTAAACTCAGATGGATACCTGGATAATTTTCAATCTGGTTTCCAACTGCATCACAGTACAGAGACAGCGCTCGTTAAGATAATAAATGATATTCGCCTAAATTCTGATTCTTGCAAAATACTGGTACTACTAGATCTTAGTGCTGCGTTTGACACTGTCAATCATAACATTCTTCTAGAGAGACTGGAAAACTGGGTCGGGCTTTCTGGGATGGCTCTCAGTTGGTTCAGGTCATACTTAGAAGGGAGAGGTTATTATGTGACTATAGGAGAGGATCAGTCTAAGTGGACATCCATGACATGTGGAGTCCCTCAAGGCTCAGTTCTAGTGCCACTCTTGTTTAGCCTGTATATGCTCCCACTAAGTCAAATAATGAGAAAGAACCAAATTGCTAGCTATGCTGATGATACCTAGATTTACCTATCCTTATCACCAAATGACTACAGCCCCATTGATTCCCTCTGCCAATGCATGGATGAAATTAACAGTTGGATGTGCCAGAACTTCCTTCAGTTAAACAAGGAGAAAACTGAAGTCATTGCATTTGGAAGCAAAGAGGAAGTTCTTAAGGTGAATGCATACCTTGACTCGAGGGGTCAAACAACTAAAAACCAAGTCAGGAATCTTGGTGTGATTCTGGAGTCAGACCTTAGTTTCAGTAGTCATGTCAAAGCAGTAACTAAATCAGCATACTATCATCTCAAAAACATTGCAAGAATTAGATGTTTTGTTTCCAGTCAAGACTTGGAGAAACTTGTTCATGCCTTTATCACAAGCAGAATGGAATATTGTAATGGTCTCCTCACTGGCCTTCCCAAGAAGACCATTAGACAGCTGCAGCTCATCCAGAACGCTGCTGCCAGGATTCTGACTAGAACCAGAAAATCTGAGCATATCACACCAGTCCTCAGGTCCCTACTGTAACGGAGAGACGGGAGACGAGCGGATCCATACGCAAACTTTTATTGATTGGACGAGACATAGACATGGTCAGGCAGGCAGGGTCGAACAACGGCAAGCAGGAGTATGGACAGCAAACAAAGAGTAATCCTTAAATGAGCGAGGGTCAATCAGCGGCGTACGTAATCCAAACGAGGGCTAGGCAGGAGAATGGTCAGACAGGCGAGATATCAAAACGAGATAACAAAACAAACTAAGACAACAAGAACACAGAGGGAAACGCTTTGTATGACTGCTAATGAATCAATACTCGGCGGTGAGTGACTGGAAGACCGGGGCTTTTATACAGTCCGTGATTGGTGCAGATGGTAAGAGCAGTGGCTGATGGGAAATGGAGTCTGGGGTGAAGAGCAACAGTCTGAGTGTGTGAACAGAGTAAGAGCGACATCTGGTGGTGAGCGGTCCGCAGCTCACCGACCAGATCCGTAACACCTACACTGGCTTCCAGTTATATTTATAATTGATTTTAAAGTACTTTTACTCATTTATAAATTACTCAATGACCTAGGACCTAAATACATTGCAGATATGCTCACTGAATATAAACCTAACAGACCACTCAGATCATTAGGATCGAGTCAGTTAGAAATACCAAGGGTTCACACAAAACAAGGGGAATCTGCTTTTAGCTATTATGCTGCTCACAGTTGGAACCAGCTTCTAGAAGAGATCAAATGTGCTAAAACATTAGCTACATTTAAATCTAGATTCAAAACTCATCTGTTTAGCTGTGCATTTACTGAATGAGCACTGTGCGTCGTCCGAACTGATTGCATTATGTATAATCATTTTCTGTTTTTAACTGTCTTAAATTTATTTTAAATCAATTTTTAAATCATTTGTAAATCATTATATCAATTAGTTTTTACATTTTACATTTTTTGTTTTATTGTTGTGATCATTGTTTTTATGATTGTTCTACTTCCTTTTTTGTAAAGCACTTTGAATTACCTACGTGTATGAAATGTGCTATATAAATAAACTTGCCTTGCCTTGCCTTGCGGTCTGAGACTGACAGCTGCCTGTTCTGTGTATGAAGATCATTTACATAGAGAGACACTTTGCATGAGAGTGTTTATAGTGCTGTGAGTTTAACACTTCATGACTGAGAGCAGAACAGAACAGAATCTTCATCATCACACAAGA
>JAMKFB010000074.1:575703-592892 GCA_036247105.1 Cirrhinus mrigala
GTTACGTACTAGTACGTAAGTTGCGAAAAGTTTGTGTGTGTTAGTCTGTTGTGTGTGTTGCAGATTCCCATTGGCCCACCAGTCTGTCACTCTTCCACCTGGATGATGACGCCCCGGTTTACGTCATCCAATCATCTCACGCCGGCCGGTTTGAAGTCCCGCTACTGTCCCGCGTGCTCCAGCTTTTTCACTCACCTTGTACCATTTAATTGTTACACTTGTACGCTCCCTTCTTGTTATTTTGTTATACCGTCTGTGATTGCCTTGTTCGCTGTGTGTTTATATGTCCTGGAAAGTCCTTTGTTGTTATAGTGTTTGTACAGTGTACAGTCTTTTGTTTACTGTTCCGTCTGTCCCCCACTGTACATTAGGTTGGGAAGGCGTGAGCAGGTAAGTAGGTCGCGCGACATACATTGCACAACACGTAGGACATTCTGGATGTATTAGATACACTAGTTTAGGAGAGAGTGCCACCCGCTGTATGTTTTTGTTTTTCCCGTTAGTTAGAATAGTTTAGTTAGGGCGTTGTTACGCCGAAGACCCTTTTTTTTTTCTACATTTTCTTTTGGGTAGTTAGCTTAGATTACAAACACTAGCTAGCTACCTGTGTTTTGTTTATTTCTTTTATTTGGCACCTCTCATGCTCCCCCTTCCCACCTTCTTTCTTTTGTTTTGTCAATGTTTGATTGTTTGCTTTTGTAAATACTGTAAATATTGTAAATACTCTGATACCACTGGTTTTCACCGAGCACTGTGCACAATAAATGGTCACTAATATAAAAATCTTGCTCTGCCAGCACCATTGCATACTCACACACACAGCTAAATGTTATTTTCCTCTTTACCCCTAGTCCTGCAAAAATCTAAAAATCTAAGGGGCGTAACAGATATTTTCAAAAGAAAAATGAGAAACAGTCGATCCAACAATAACAGATGATCTGTTTTAATAACTTCCATGCCACACTTCACTGATGCTGTCATTTGTGCTAGGAGCAAGTCATTTGCTGTAATTTGTGTTGCCGACCAAGTATTGAGTACATAAATGAACATACTTTAAATAACTTTAACTTTTCTATTTTAAAAATCCGTTTTTTGATTGATCTTAGGAAATTTTCTAATATTTTAAGATACTGGATTTTTTTACTTTCATGAGCTGTAAACTCTAATCATCAAAACTAAAACAAAAAACGTTACAAATGTATTACCTTACGTGCAATGAATCCAGAGTATATAAAATTTTCAGTTTTTGAAATAATTCACAAACAAGAAATGAACTTTTTCACGATATTCAAATTTTTTTAACATGCACCTATGTATGAACACTGTAAAACGGCCATCAATCGGAAAACAAAGCCAAAACCCGGACACTGCAGGCAATTTAAAAATCCTGATCAGGACATGTATGGCGAAAAGAAGATGCACAGTCACCCTATAAACTAAAAGTGAGACAGTTATCATTCTCAAACTTGACCTATGGTAAAACTTGTGGTTTTCACTCAAGTTTCTGCTGTGGTGTCATACATGCTATTTGCAAATCATGAAGTGCAATGTTTTCCTAGTGTGCGTGTGTATAAAGCTAGGTAACAATCATGTTTGCTCTAAGCACTATTTGTCACTGAAATTAAACTAATTAGGCAATAGCCCTTTGTTAAGTTTAAAAACAAACAAGCTAGTCTGGCATTGGTGTAAAATGGTGTCATACAAGGTCACAAATGCCACCATCATAAAAAATAAAATAAAAATAAATCCCAAACATTTAAGATAGGAATTGTTTATAACAATATAGTTATGCAACATCAGACGAAAATAAGTGGTATTTACCCAAATATCAGCAAAGGATAGTGACGGTAAAAGTATCCGCAAAGCATGTTTTAGCAGTAAAAGTTGTGACTTTGTGAGCTCCTCATGCACCTACAGGAAGAAAGCAACCGGGGCAAACTAGCTGTGAGTGGCGTTCTGAGTCCAGAAACCAATCATCTAACCATGAATGCTCGGAGCTCAGCAGAAATTAATGTGCAGCATAATGGAAGGCCCTTGGAGATTTGCCCAGTGGCTTTGTGAGCACCAGTCGGATCAGGATGGGGCACTGTAACGGGGACTCGTGAGAAGCGTTATAGATCCAGATGCGAGCTTTATTGAACACAACGTAGTCAAGACAGGCAGGGTCGATCTCCACACAAACAGTAATATGTAGGGAAAGACAAAAGCAAAAATCCAAATGAACAGGCAGAAGGTCAAAATCCAAGTGAGCAGTCCAAAGTAGCAAAATAAACAGGGCAATGAAACTAAGCAAAACTATGGTAAAGAAACAAGGTAAAACTATGACAATGAACAAAACCGTGGAAGTAACAAAAACAAGGCAATGAAAACAGGGAAAACGCTTGGTAGAGTCCGCACAGGCAAAACAATACTTTGCGGAGGCTGTTAGGCATGGCATGCCTTATATGGCTGCCAAACAGGAAGTAACTATAGAAGCAGCAGAGGGAGCAGTAACAGACAGTCCATGGGTGTGGGCTCCCTCTGCTGGCGTGGCGTTACAGGCACCTCTTTTTTTTTTTTTTTTTTTTTTAAATAACACTTTTGCCCCTTTATTAATTTTGCACTGCTTTCACATATTTTTGATACTGGAGGGCCTTTTTGAACAAAATGTTGGAATTTTTGCTTAAGGCTAAAACAAAAGCCCTGTTTACACTTGATATTAAGATGCATTTTGGTCGATTGGATCACAAATGGACAATGGAGACACATACGTATTGTTTTAATCCACCTCTTCTGTCCACTTTCGACCACTTCTGACCAGATTACCCCCATGGTGCTGATTATGTCAAGAGGAGAGTGAATGGGTGGATCCCTCTGTCGGCGTGAAAGCACAAGCCGGAGGGCTAAAGTTATCACGCACCAATATTAAGAGTTATGTCTGCTTGTACTTACTGCTGCTAGCATTGTTATCAAACATGCTGCACAATGTTTTGTTCATGTATATGTATGGCCTTTTTCAGCTATTTCAGAGCAATGGAAGACACGAGCTCAGACAAATTTCACACATTCAAAAATTAGATAAAAGCAGAAAAAAAATTCAAAGAGCATCTGCTTTCATTTCAGCAATGATAGTCTCAAGACCCCGTCGAACACTGTGGATTTGCACTAGAAGTCAGGACTGGTTGAAAAACATTGTGTTTGGTAAGTTTACTGATCATTAGTGGCTCGAACATTTTCATATGTGACAGTGCACATTTGACATTCTTTGCGATAAATTGTGGCCACTATTGAACCGTCAATATTAGGTCAGTAGGCAGTCTTTTGTAGCTGTTGGAACACATTCGAAATCCAAGACAGACAGGTGATCAAGATCCAGACAAAAACCAAGACAAGACTAAACCAGAACTAGTAACTAGGAATAGGATTCTAAGACAGGAAACTGGCTCCGTAATGATGCTATTGCTAGGAGAGAGATAACTGCAAACAAGAACAGTTTTGGAAGAGGAAGTCCATGGCTTATAAAGTGCGTTTGGTTGCAGTTGTGTGTAATCAGCGCAATGAATGATGGGAAATGTAGTGCGGGGTGACGTGAAAGTCTGTGTAGTGGAAGAGCGATCACTGATGGCAATGGACTACTTGCACAACTACCTCCGTTTCTGGTTAGCATTCAGCGCACCTACATAGGCTCTGCCCCATATTGAACACTTCATGTGCACTTGCGGTCTAACGGACTTACAACGGCTGCCATGTGTGCGTGTCCGTTAAGTCCACGAGACTGCAGGGTGTCCCATTCGTCATTTTAGCATTCAGAATTGTGCTCACGAGCGCCCCCTTTGCGCCCTCGATATACACTGCTCCGCCGCAGACTTCTACCCGACAGTCCAAGGGGCATTACGTCACGAAAGTGCGGACTCAGAGGAAGACTGGGAGGGTTTAGGGTGCCATTTAGGACAGGGCCATACAGACTGTTTCTCATGAGAATGCAGAATATTGCTACATTTTATGGCTGCCATTTTTTTTTTTTTAATTTAATCTCTATGTTACCATTAATTATCTTCAACCTGCTGTTACTATAAATTTATTTTCCTTCCATATGTGCATTCTGAATAATAAATAAATATATTTCTCCAATAACCTGCTGCATTCTCATGAACAGTGTTTTTATTTTACTGATCACATTTCATACCTGTTGAATGTACAGTTTTAAATGAGTTTGTTAAACACCTTTTTAAAAATTAACCATGGTTTTACTAGAGTAAAAGTGGCATGTTTTTTTCTATTTTTACCATTTGTATAACAACACTTTTACAACAAATAGCCTACCATGAGTAAACTATAGTCAGTGTAGTAAAACCCGAGTTAATTTGTGGGTGTATGGTTGAACTTTAATTGCATTTTTTGTTTTATTTGTAGTAAAACCATGGCTAATTTGTTTGTGTGCGTTGGTGCTCTTATTCCGAGCCCCTACTGCTAATTCCATTGTTTAAAATGGCTGAATGAATGTGCGGTAACTGCCTTGTTTAAGGTTGTTAAACAATTTAATAATTCTTAACAGTAACACATTGACAGTACAACTACTTTGAACATTCATATTTTGGTATAAGGCTACATACAGTGAAATGATGACACAGAATATGACACAGAATAGTGACTAACACATTTAATACAGATAAATACAGAGCTCTGACATGAAACTCTAGATGGTGCAATCCCGATAGGTCTAACTCAATCTGACCTAATGACATCATCACATGGCACAGCTTATTGGTTCTCTCCTGTATCAGTAGCCAATGAGCTCACTGCTCAACATTTGAATATATGACTAGTGCTAGCTGTAAGCAGTTTTGCAGCATGCTTCAGAAACCTTCCACCTTCCCCAGCTCCACCTGTATAGATCTGCTACAAGGTGATTCATGTATAGGGTTACCACTTTTAATACAAAAAAATAAGGGACGCATACTGCAGCGGGGGCCACATCCCTTGGGGGCCAAGACCACAGTGATCACAGGCCCAATGGCATGCCAGTGGTGGTAAATCGCAACTTAAAATATGTTTTCAGGAAAGTATGAACACTTGGACATTAAAATAAACTGTCTTTTATTGAAATGCAGTCAGTCTTTCTCTTTTACAACTCAACAGACTTCTCTAATGATAATCGTAGCTGAACACATAGGCATAGCTGACAATAATTAACATAGGCCAAAATAGGTCAAACAAAGTGTGACAGTAACCACAAAAACAGGCTTTGGATGACCTTGTGATATGTGAACCACATTTTAATAACTTATTAAATTTACAGATTCACAACTTATTAACTCTAAGTTAAATATTTTATATTCAGAAATACAATTGGAAAAATATAGAAAGTGCACAAAACTGCAAAGGAACCTTTCTTGAACACCAGTAGACCAGAACTATAAGTGTGCAGTACTGGAGCATGTCAGGTCTACTTTCTTTTGTAAGTGTACTTCTTGTAAGAGTAGCTGTTTGTCTTTTAAACAGCTAGAGTAAAACTCTGAACAGGCCTGTTTAAAGTTGAGGGTGATCAAGAGCTCACTCCTAATGAGCTCCACAGAGCACCTGTTCCTGCTGTCACTCCATTTATTGGTCAAAAGATTCTTTCCACATAGCCAGTTGATGCTGGGATGCTCAAGATGTGGCTGATTATGTACAGCATGTTAGGCAGGTCAGCCATTTGAAAGAGAGCCACCCACCTGGCAGCCACATCTTTGGACTTCCATTCATCCTCTGCATTATCTTTGAGCCTCTTCAGAATGGTATTTGATGTGGTGCATTCATCATAGAGGTCATCCATGTTCACATTTTGGATAAGGTTGAGCTTACTAGTGATCCTCTCAGTGTCACTGTAAGAAAAGCATGTCATGTTGCAGAGAGAGAGGCTGCAGGAAGAACAGCCAGTTGTCCACAGAAAAGTCAAACCATTTCTCAATGTATGAGATTGCTGTGTTGAAAAATGCTGTAAAATCTGCCCTTGCCCTGTCTGCTTCGTGTGGGAGAATATTTTGCAACTTTACTTTTGTTAAGTAGCCATAAAATTGGTCATCTCTTCTCTGTGTGAGTTTTTGCTTGAAGGTAGACATAATGGAATATATCTCAACACAGGTGGTTGAATCACTTTCCAGCTTCTTGACCACTTCCTCAAATAGGGAGAGGATGTTATTGCAGAACAGGAGATAAACTTCCACATCATCCGGATCTTCCTCAGTTGAGGCTTCACTGAGCTTTAACAAAGATCTGATCTGTCTGGGACACTCTTCTCCGAGGCTGATGAAATAAGACCTGAGAGCAGTCCAGGTTTGCAAAAGACGGGAGATGGCTGGATTGAGAGACAGCCACCTTGTTGAAACATGTCGTAGAATCTCATGGAACTCCACATCACAAAACTGGCAAAAGTCTTTAAGGGATTCCCTTCGTTTGGCAGATGTGGAAAAGTGGCCATAGACCTTCAGCACAACATTTTCCACATCTACAGTGAGCTGGTCGAGAGCATGCTTCACCGTGTTGTGCACAATATGAGCATGGCAATTCCCTTGCAGCAGATCTTTTTGCTTTTTCTTTAGGTTAGTGAAGACAGAGTTGTGGATTCCATAATTAACATTAGTATTGTCTGCACTATATGCAGTAACTTGACTTAATGATAAGCCAAATTTATCAAGGGATTGTTCTATAAAACCTATAATACCAGCAGCAGACTCATCTGCATTTTCTCCAAAATCAAGCATTTTGTTACAGATCCCCATTTCTGGCCTGAAGTATTGTACTGCAAGGGGAAACATCTTCCTGTTCCCTTTATTTGATGCATCTATCTGTATGGAGAATGGGAGGGGTTTGTCTGACTTTAAGACGTCTACAACATCAGCCACTGCTTTTGGAGCAAGGACGTCTTTGGCCATTGCTTCAGCCTTTGTTCTCCCGACAGACATTTTCTTTACGATTTTGGAGTCATGCAGAATCTTTTGGTTGAGCTTGTGTCCACAGTCAGCACTGATAAAGCTGATGTTGTGTTTAATAGTGTGGTACACCTGCGTCAACTCAGCTGCTGTAACCTAGAGTAAAGGAGAAAATACTAATGAACCTAATTTTAAAGGGTGGTATTGATAACAGATTTGGGCTAAAATATTTGTCATTATTTGCAGTAACACCTATCCAAACATGGAAACAGCACATACATAAACTAGCTACAAACATTAGCTAGTAAAGTTTTTATATTGTCAGGCGTTCACCTCAACCACCCTCACAAGCCACATCACAGGAAGCTCCACCTACCCGGTCCTCATCACCAGAATACTAATTACCATCACCTGTTCTCATTAGCCACTCCCTATAAAAGGAACTGTTTGCCAGTTGAGCCTTGTCTGGTCTCATATGCACACCAGATCGCTCTGCTCCTCAAAAGACTCTCTCCTCTTCATTGTGGTTTACTCGCCGTTTCCTGTGATCACCTTGGCTTCATCTGTTGGGACTCTATGCACGCATTACCTCAGGAAAGTCTGCCATACTTACTATTTCATCTGTTCAACCCTGCCGAAACCTTGCCATTAAACTTTGTATTCAGTTTCACTTACCTGTCGTCTCCTCCTGTGTGTTCGTTTGTGTGTAGCGTTATATATATATATATATATATATATATATATATATATATATAATATATATAATATATAGCCTATTTCTAATTTTAAAATAAGGAAAGTTGCAATTTACTAGTTTATTTTCTTTACATGGGCATTATGTTGTTTATTAATGTATTAAATGTAATGTTTCATGTAATAAACTAATGCTTATGTGTCTGACTTAACCTTAACAAACAAATCATAATATTACATTGGAATGTGATCCACCTACATTGTATTTACAGAATTTTTACAAATTACAATTTGTGACCCAGTGTGTGAAAACCAGGCCAAATCTAATTCTGAGATAAAGTTTGGTTTTAGCCATTCATTTCACTGTGATTTCAGTTGTTGACATGGTTTTGCTCAGTTAATATTAAATACATATATTTTTATTATTTTCACAGACTGTTCTTTATTTCATGTAGAAAAAAGTAAATTACAAAAAAAATGACTCCAGCTAGGTTTTCACAGACTGGGTCACATTTTTAACATTATTTAGCAATTAATTAATATTGTTGATAATAATTACACTGTCATTACCATGTCTGCTTCAGGAGAGACTTGGGGTACGAAGAACTGACTGTGCTTTGATTTTTGTGAGCTCTGTCATTGCGGGAATGCTGCTCTCCGGAGGCATGTTGTCGCACGTCTGACAGACCACCATGAGCCACAGAGAATGCTCTCCGACAAATTGTGCAGTTGGCTTGATAACAATTTCCGCTAACACTCTGCAGCCAAGTATTTGTTTCCTCCCACTCTCTGCGGAATTTTGCAGCCGCTTGCGTTTAAGCTCTGAAACTTTAAGACGCGGGGGGTTACCTGGAGAAGCATCTGCCATTTTTTTAGTATTACTTTCTGCCAACACTTTGCAGACTCTGCTTAAAAGACCCGCCCTCCTCACTGGACAGTTAAAAAGACCAATCAAACTAACGATGACATCAAGTATTACCCAATCAAAAGTAGGAAAGGAGACATCTTCATAAAATGCGTGTGGGATGATTTGCATGAGACGCTGCTTTAAAAAAAATGATAAAAAATACGGGACAAAACCCGTCCCGTATTGATTCAAAACGGGACGCGCAATTTCATTCTCAAATACGGGACGATTCCATATTTTAAAGGACGGGTGGCAACCCTATTCATTTAAGCTGTGGGGGTTATCCATATATGTTATATGTGCAGCAGCAATATTTCTTACATGCTCAAAGCAGCATGTTGTGGATGTATTAGAAGAAAGTCTCGGTACTTGCTCTGTCACAGCAGCAGCAGTGTAGCAGATCTATTCTGCCAAGACCAAATAAATTTACATTGTCATGTACATCACCATGACAATCCCACCGAGAGTTGTCATGACAGAAATAAAGGTTCATTATGATTTTATGCATCAGATCTCACAAAGACTGCAGCGTCGCGATTTAGGCCACTAGTTTAGAGCACTGACACCCTGTGGTGAAACAATCACGTATGATTACCATCCACCGTTTTCTCAGATCGGTTTATGTTGGATTAAAACTTCATGTTCCATAGAGTGTGGAAAATTCTGTACACAGCAATCATCAGTATATGTCTTCTCCTGTCTCTGAAAATTTCTGGATTTTTAAATCATCAGCCCATTAGCATTTAAAGGGACATGCACTGAAATGGGTTGCTGTGAACAGAGCTGTTTTTGACATTGTACAAAGGGTGTTGTTTTGCACTACAATTGAAAAATTTTAACCAAAGTATGTTATAGACTTTTCATTAAGAATCATTAAAGAATCATATCAACCTCTGGAAAATGGGCATCTGATGACCCTTTTAAGGCTGCAACATGAAGACCAATTCGCAAAACATCAATAGATGCAGACTAACATGGTTAACAGATTACAACCAATATTTTAATAAAAAAAAAAAAAAAAAAAAAACTTGATATTTTTTTCATTAAGCTCCTTTTACTCACAATAAAAATGCAAACTGTACAAATCTTCTCTACTTTTATAGAGTTGCTAGAGGCAGTAAAGTTTGGTTTTATTCAATTTACTTTTAATACTTTAAAACATCATGCTTTTAGCAAAGATTATTCATGACTCTTATTGAAACCTGTCATGAATCAGGTCGGTGACTTTCGGTCCGCTCACCACCAGATGTCGCTCTCGCTCTGTCACTTCACACAGACTGTTGCACTGCACTCCGGACTGCGTATCCTGTCACCCATCGTGCTGATTGCGTCCACACCTGTGGCCAATCAGGCGCCCTACATGACAATCCCTCCGAGAGTTGTCATGACAGAAATAAAGGTTCATTATGATTTTATGCATCAGATCTCACAAAGACTGCAGCGTCGCGATTTAGGCCACTAGTTTAGAGCACTGACACCCTGTGGTGAAACAATCACGTATGATTACCATCCACCGTTTTCTCAGATTGGTTTATGTTGGATTAAAACTTCATGTTCCATAGAGTGTGGAAAATTCTGTACACAGCAATCATCAGTATATGTCTTCTCCTGTCTCTGAAAATTTCTGGATTTTTAAATCATCCCGCAAACTCTCATTTTATTAGGCGTTTAAGTCAACAGATTACAGCACACTGAAAATTTATATGACCAGAAATAACTGATTTCAAAACAGAAGTGCGCCACGAACGCTCAGTGCAAGTAGTCTATTGGACAGAAGTCCACGAACTGGGTTTGTGACAAAACCACAGAGCTCAGATATAAGAGCTGAGATCAAATTACCACATAAACCAACAACCAGAGACCAGCTGTAGAAATAAAAAGCAAGACACAAAGGATCTAGTCTTTTGTGACGTCTCCCACATTCTAACTTTCTTACAAGAATTGTTGAACAATGGGCAGACCCCTTCCACACCTTCAAAGTTTATGTGGCGGCTATCACAGCTTAAACATCACCTCTTGTTTAATTTAACAGAGATCAAGGACACAGACAAGGCTGGTTATCTAAATTTCTCGGTCCCTAATATAGGTCTATTTAGCTCTGTGGTGGAAGGCCTCACCAAATCCATTACTGCAGGCCAGATTTTTATTTTTTTTTTTCCAGAAGAAGTGAGTATAAGGGTTTTTTTTAATGAATCTTTGCGAATCGCCTTTCCTAATACTGCTAGTTAGCAAGTACTGTGGCTACATGCAGTTAAAGTTTACAGTCTCAGAAAGAACTGCTAGTCACCCCACGGAAGAGAGGGGCGGGCTAAGCAAAGCCCATTAGCATTTAAAGGGACATGCACTGAAATGGGTTGCTGTGAACAGAGCTGTTTTTGACATTGTACAAAGGGTGTTGTTTTGCACTACAATTGAAAAATTTTAACCAAAGTATGTTATAGACTTTTCATTAAGAATCATTAAAGAATCATATCAACCTCTGGAAAATGGGCATCTGATGACCCTTTTAAGGCTGCAACATGAAGACCAATTCGCAAAACATCAATAGATGCAGACCAACATGGTTAACAGATTACAACCAATATTTTAATGAAAAAAAAAAAAAAAAACTTGATATTTTTTTCATTAAGCTCCTTTTACTCACAATAAAAATGCAAACTGTACAAATCTTCTCTACTTTTATAGAGTTGCTAGAGGCAGTAAAGTTTGGTTTTATTCAATTTACTTTTAATACTTTAAAACATCATGCTTTTAGCAAAGATTATTCATGACTCTTATTGAAACCTGTCATGAATCAGGTCGGTGACTTTCGGTCCGCTCACCACCAGATGTCGCTCTCGCTCTGTCACTTCACACAGACTGTTGCACTGCACTCCGGACTGCGTATCCTGTCACCCATCGTGCTGATTGCGTCCACACCTGTGGCCAATCAGGCGCCCTATATAAGCCCTGGACTTTTCCCCTGTTACTCACGGAGTTTTATGGTTATTTCTGTGGTGTTTACATTGTTGTTTTGCGTTCCCTAGTTCCCGAGTTCCCTGTGTTTAGCTTTCTCACATGGCCATTTCGGCTCGTCTGTCTCGCCGCCTGCCTTTGGACTACTCACTTTTTTCACGGATCTCCCTTTCGCTTTTCCCCCCTGGATTACGTTCACCGATCATCGACCCACACCTGCTACACGGACTATCCCCACGTCTTGCCTTCGTTATACCTGTCTGCTATTGTTGTCTACTCTGCCTGTATGACCATGTCTCTGTCTCGTCCAAAGAATAAAAGCTTGCGAATGGATCCGCTCGCCTCTCGTCTCTCTTCCACCATTACAGAATACTCCGTCACAACAGGATCCACCACGGACAATCGACAGGTATGCACACAACCCGGATTTTATTCAGACTTAAACAAGGACCACGATCACTTGAGCAATATATCTGTGAATTTCTGGCTATCGCAAACCATTCTATCCTCCTGGACAGTATTATAATCGGAATTTTCTGTGATGGTATAAATCAACCCCTGAGATCTGAGCTCCGACGCGATGGTCCGTGTTCATCTCTAGCCACTTTCATGGACGGAGCCCATTCTTAAGATGGTGGCCGCGCCGGAGCGCGTTCATGCTATGGTGGCGACAGCGGAGCCCGTGCACAAAATGGCGGCGAAAACAAAGCTCCGTCGTGTCACTGCTACCATACCTGAGCCAAGCAAAGCTAATGCTGTGTTTCCCGAGTCAAGTCAAGTTGCAGCTGCGTTTCCCAAGTCAAGTCAAGTTGCAGCTGCGTTCCCGAATCAAGTCAAGTTACAGCTGTTGTTCCAGTGTCAAGTCAAGTTACAGCTGTTTCCCAGGTCAAGTCAAGTTAAGGCTGTGTTTTCTGTGTCAAGGCAATTCAGAGCTGCTCTTTCTTAGTCAAGTCAAGTTACAGCTGTTGTTCCCGTGTCAAGTCAAGTCACGGCTGTACTTCCTGAGTCAAGCAGAGTCAAGGCTGCCGTTCCTGAGTCAAGCAAAGTCAAAGCTGTCATTCCTGAGTCAAGCAGAGTCAAAGCTGTCGTTCCTGAGTCAAGCAAGGTCAAAGCTGCCAGTTCCTGATTCAAGCAACTGTTGTTCCAGAGTCAAGTCATGTCCCGTCTGGTCATCCAGAGTCAAGTCACGTCCCGTCTGACCGCCCAGAGTCAGGTCACGTCCCGTTTGACCACCCTGAGTCAGGTCACGTCCCGTCTGACCGCCCAGAGTCAAGTCACGTCCCGTCTGACCGCCCAGAGTCAGGTCACGTCCCGTCTGACCGCCCAGAGTCAAGTCAAGTTACAGCTGTTTCCCAGGTCAAGTCAAGTTAAAGCTGTGTTTTCTGTGTAAAGGCAATTCAGAGCTGCTCTTTCTTAGTCAAGTCAAGTTACAGCTGTTGTTCCCGTGTCAAGTCAAGTCACGGCTGTACTTCCTGAGTCAAGCAGAGTCAAGGCTGCCGTTCCTGAGTCAAGCAAAGTCAAAGCTGTCGTTCCTGAGTCAAGCAGAGTCAAAGCTGTCGTTCCTGAGTCAAGCAAGGTCAAAGCTGCCAGTTCCTGATTCAAGCAACTGTTGTTCCAGAGTCAAGTCATGTCCCGTCTGGTCATCCAGAGTCAAGTCACGTCCCGTCTGACCGCCCAGAGTCAGGTCACGTCCCGTTTGACCGCCCTGAGTCAGGCCACGTCCCGTCTGACCGCCCAGAGTCAAGTCACGTCCCGTCTGACCGCCCAGAGTCAGGTCACGTCCCGTCTGACCGCCCAGAGTCAAGTCACGTCCCGTCTGACCGCCCAGAGTCAGGTCACGTCCCGTCTGACCGCCCAGAGTCAAGTCACGTCCCGTTTGACCGCCCTGAGTCAGGTCACGTCCCGTCTGACCGCCCAGAGTCAAGTCACGTGCCGTCCGACCTCCCAGGGCCTCGTCACATCGTGTCGGCCAGTGTTATGGGGGTCACTATTCTGAGTATATGGGCCGCACACTACGCTCCAGAGGTCTCGTCGGTTCACAAGTCTGCTCCTGAGGTCCCGTCTGATCTCAAGTCTGCTCCAGAGGTCTCGTCTGATCACAAGTCTGCCTCAGAGGTCTCGCCTGTTCACAAGTCTTCTCCAGAGGTCTCGTCTGATCACAAGTCTTCTCCAGAGGCCTCGTCCGACCACGAGTCATCTCCAGAGACCTCTCCTGTCGGAGAATCTGCGGCAATGCCTCCAGAGGTGTCAGCATTCACTGTAGAACCTCCCAGGGAGGTGGTGCTCATCCATGAACTCACTGCCGTGTCCGTCCATGAGTCCTCGCCAGTGCCCCTGGAGGTGGCAGCTCCGGCAGCAGAACCTCCAAAAGGGGCAGCGTTTCCCTTTGAGCTCTCTGCCCGTCTAGTCACAGTCAAGGTGGCCGCCAACATACTCTCTGCATGTCCTGTCACAACCACAAGGGCCACCTACGAACTCTCTGCTTCTCTCCTTATTCTGTCTGCCTCCTCTGTCCCTGCTCTCCCCAGGTCCCAGTCCATGACACGGGTGCCTGCTCTGCCCTGGAGGGCTCCTGTGCCTCCTGCGCCTCCTGCTCCACCCTCTGCTCCGCCCTGGAGGGCTCCTGCGCCTCCTGCTTCGCCCTCTGCTCCGCCCTGGAGGGCTCCTCTGCCTCCTGCTCCACCCTGGAGAGCTCCAGCACCTTCTGCTCCGCCCTGGAGGGCTCCAGCGCCTTCTGCTCCACCTTCTGCTCTGCCCTGCCCTGCCAGTCCTGCCTCAGTCACCTGGTCCTCCGCAAGGACCTGGCCCTCCAACCCTCGTCCTGTCTCGCCCCCGCCCCATCACTCCCCTGGACTGGTGGTCGTTTGGCCTATGTCATGAATCGGGTCGGTGACTTTCGGTCCGCTCACCACTAAATGATGTTGCTCTCGCTCTGTCACTTCACACAGACTGTTGCACTGCACTCCGGACTACGTATCCCGTCACCCATCGCGCTGATTGCGTCAGCGCCTGTGGCCAATCAGGTGCCCTATATAAGCCCCAGGACTTTCCCCCTGTTACTCACGGAGCATTGTGGTTATTTCTGTGGTGTTTACATTGTTGTTTCGTGTTCCCTAGTTCGCGAGTTCCCGAGTTCCCTGTGTTTAGCTTTCTCGCCTGGCCATTTCGTCTCATCTGTCTCGCCGCCTGCCTTTGGACTACTCGCTTGTTTCACGGATCTCCCCTTCGCTTTCCCCCCCCGGATTACGTTCGCCAATCATCGACCCTGAAGCCTGCTACACAGACTATCCCCACGTCTTGCCTTCGTTATACTTTCTACTCTGCCTGTACGACCATGTCTCTGTCTCGTCCAAAGAATAAAAGCTTGCAAATGGATCCACCTCTCGTCTCTCTCCCACCGTTACAAAACCACAGTCAGAGCTCAGATCAAACTATCAGATAAACCAGAAACCAGGAAGAAGAAAAAACATATAAATAGAAATGAAAACAAGCAAGCCTGGAAATGTTCTTACAGTGCTGTAGAAATATCCTAAATATATATAGAGGTAAGACACAGTTGTTTTTTCACTGAAAGTCATTAAATATGAACTGACATGACTAGAATGCATGAATGTTTTCAGCTTGATGATTCTGAGTTGTTGTACATATAGCTGACTTTATGAGCATTGCATCTTTTGAAATTAGCTCAGCATTTATTTATCACAGATAATATTTCATTTTCATTTATACACTTACACATTTTCAGCTGGATATCACAAAGAAATTCAAGAAAGACTAAAATATGGAATCATTTATTGAATCTTACCCATTAAGCTGGAAGTTGAACGGCTGGAGATAAATGTCAGATTGTCCATCTTCATCATCACTGGTGTGTGTGCAGGTCTACCAACTTTTGTTTGGTCTCTCAGCGATCTAATTCATCACAGAAAGAATGGACACTGTATTTCAGTCTACATCCTCCTCCTCCTCCTCACCGACTTTGTAGAGATTTTCTAGAGTCCCTATGTACTGTTAAAACATCTCTTAGATGAGATTGGGTATTTGGATTGGACATTTCAGGGTTTGTGGTCTTTAAGGGAGATGTCAAGAGACTGTGGTATTCTCTTAAACCAGCTGGGGGCGCTAGAGGGAATTCTCTTAGTGAAATATCAAAGTCAAAAAGTCAAAGTCAGCTTTATTGTCAGTTCTGCCACATGTACAGGACATACAGAGAATTGATATTACATTACTCTCAGACCATTGGTGCATAACAGACAATATTAAATACAAAAGGTAGAATTTTAAAATTACGAATGAATACAAATAAATATAATTTTACATATAATAATATGGAAGGAAGAAAAACAAAAAAGAAAAAAAAACAAAACACAACAATAGCAATAAGGGCACACGGCAGAGAGTGCAAACCAAACACAGTAGTGCAAATGCAACAGTATAGTGCAAATGGAGCAGTCTTAAACAGACAGAGAGGTAGGTATGAGGTAGATAGCAGACCATTGCTGCACAAAGTGACTGGTGCAGGTCTGTGTGTGTGTGTGTTTGCATGTATGTGTCAGAGTTCAAAAAGTATGTGGGGAGGAAGAGGGGAGTGGGGGCAGAGCCAGAAGAGAGTTGAGCTTCCTGACAGCCTGATGGATGAAGCTGTCTTTCAGTCTGCTGGTCCTGGCCTGGAGACTCCGCAGTCTCCTCCATGATGGCAGCAGGTTGAATAAGCTATGCATAGGGTGGGTGGGATCAGCTGCCATGCAGAGGGGTTTTCGGGTGAGACGGGTGCTGTAGATGTCCTGGAGGGAGGGGAGAGGGACACCAATGATCTTCTCAGCTGCTCTCACTATGCGTTGGGGAGTTTTTCGGCAGGATGCATTGCAGGCACCAAACCACACAGTGATGCAGCTCATCAGGTGCACATGATGGGGGCTGGTGCTCTTGCTCTTCTTAGTTTGCGGAGGAATTAGAGACACTGCTGTGATGTCTTGGCCAGTGCAGTGGTGTTGTTTGCCCAGGAGAGATCCTCAGCGATGTGCACACCCAGGAACTTGGTGCTGCTCACTCTCTCCACAGACGACCGTTGATGGACAGAGGAGCATGCTGAGTGTACGCTCTCCTGAAGTCAACAACAATCTCCTTCATCTTCTCCACATTCAGAGTGAGATTGTTGTCTCTGCACCACGCGGCCACACGGCTCACCTCGCTTCTGTAGTTTGTCTCATCACTGTTGCTAAGACCACCACAGTTGTGTCATCTGCAACCTTAATGAAGAGGTTGGGGCTGTGTGACAGTACGCAGTCATGGGTCAGCAGAGTGAAGAGGCTCAGCACACATCCCTGAGGGGCCCCTGTGTTTACAGTGATGTGACAAGTGACAAGACCATCTCTTCACTGACTCTGCTATCAATAAGCTGAATAAGAAAAAGGAATAAGCTCAGCCTGCTGCTCACTGCTGTAGAAGGAGCCCTGGCAGAAGAAGAAGCCTTCACTCTCCCCGCAGCACTGGCAAATCTGCCAGTGTGTTTTACATGTTAGGATCAGCGCCCTCATTTACATTGAGCGGCTCAGTCCTTCTAGGCGGATCATAGAATGCTGAGTAGAATGCTGTCACCAATTATTTCATAATGCTGACAGCTCGATTTTGAGTGAGCTGCTCACCTGAGCCACAACCACGCCAAGGTTGCGCTCATTGAGACAATCCATTCTCACTATGGGAGCATGTGTCTCGCTTTGCTTGTGGTTCACCTTCTTCAATGA
>JAMKFB010000075.1:0-22879 GCA_036247105.1 Cirrhinus mrigala
TGGTAACGCTTTAGATTACAACCCGCAAAGAACTACGTAATTAAACTGAATTTACGGTGTATGTTTCTGCAATTATAGTGTACCTATAAAGTACGTACATGTAGGCATAAGGGAACAACATGTTATATTTGGGTAATAAGGGGATAACAAACCAGATATTCAACCTGCAAAAAACTACATAAATATACTGAATTTACGGTGTACGTTTCTGTAATTATAGTGTACCTATTAGTACGTATGTGTAGGTATACGGGAACAATATGTTACGTTTTGGTAATAGAGAGTAACAACCAGAAATACAACCTGCAAAGAACTGCGTAAATAAACTAAAGTTACGGTGAATGTTTCGTATTTATATTGTACCTACGTGTAAGTATAAGGGAACAATAGGTTACGTTTATCACAGATATAAAAATAATTTATAATGGATTAATTTAAAAAACTTAACAGGTACCTATTCTATTAAATCGTACGTTTGGTGTATCTATACGTAAGCTTTTTAAAATTACTGGGAAATTATACTCTTGTTCCATGTAGTTACAGGGTAATTTTGCCATCTGCGGGCTGTAAATTAAAGTGGCGATTGTTCCCCTCTTGTTCAAGGAAGTTACAGGGTACAATACCAACAATAACAATAACAAATACAATAACAACGCGACGTAAAATGTGGTTCTACAAAATGTACACGTATTTACATTTTACAGACAATAAATGTACAATACTGACATATTTACATCATCTAAACATTTAACGTTTACGTAATATGAAATTATAACATTTCATTCTGTTCTGTGTGATTTCTGTTGCCAGCTCGTTTCCAAGAATAGGTCTACATAATGTTATCATGACTACACGTTAAACCCTTAAAATAAATAATATTTCTGCAATCGTTTAATCATTCATGTAATATTAACTTCGTTTGTGGTGGAACACAAAGGCGTTTTCTCTAACATGCTGTGACTAACAATAGAACCATAAAATACACCGAACACGCATCATTATTACAAATTAAACCATTTTATTTGTGCGCTGTAACCCAGATCTTCAGAATCCATACGATTTGCGAGGACCAGAACCAAATTCAAGGCTTTGTCCGGCGATCTTCATCTCCATCTCTAGCAGCGAGTCCAGCAGCAACAGCCGTAAACCCGTGCTAAAGTGCATTTTGCAACAGGAAAATCGGACGTTCATTGGCTCTCGCCTGCATTCGTCACAGATTACGACATGCTGTGTTTCTGGTGAGATGTGTTGGACGCGCGGGCGCCTTCGAGGAGTGGATCAAGACAATAATCTGGATAATATTTTCAGCGATTAACAATTTAAATTCTGCTCTCATCCTACTGCACCTCAAACCTACTGTATTCCGCCAAAAAAAGACTGCGGCTGCAACGCATCGTTATTTGGAATACTTTTTTGTATGGCTGTTGACATTTTTGCAATAAATAAATGATTGTGATTGCACTTTCCTGTTTTTTATATTTTTATTACTGTTCAGTCATAGTTAACGTTAGGTTTAGAGGTAGAAGTGGGATTAGCGACTATAAAAAATATTAAAATACACAGATTGTGTGTTTATGTATTGCACCTACCCTGTAACTTCCTTGAACAAGAGGGGAACAATCACCACTTTAATTTACAGCCCGCAGATGGCACAATTACCCTGTAACTACATGGAACAAGAGTATAATTTCCCAGTAATTTTAAAAAGCTTACGTATAGATACACCAAACTACGATTTAATAGAACAGGTACCTGTTAAGTTTTTTAAATTAATCCATTATAAATTATTTTTAATTATTTGTATATCTGTTTGCTACCCTGTTATTACCCAAACGTAACATATTGCTCCCTTATACTTACACGTAGGTACAATATAAATACGAAACATACACTGTAACTTCAGTTTACTTGCGCAGTTCTTTGCAGGTTGTATATCTGGTTGTTACCCCCGAATTACCAAAACGTAACATAGCCTATTGTTCTCTTATACCAACACATACGTACTGATAGGTACACTATAATTACAGAAACGTACACCGTAAATTCAGTATATTTATGTAGTTCTTTGCAGGTTCAATATCTGGTTTGTTATCCCCTTGTTACCCAAATATAACATATTGTATCCTTATACCTACATGTATGTACTTTATAGGTACACTATAATTGCAGAAACATACACCGTAAATTCAGTTTAATTACGTAGTTCTTTGCGGGTTGTAATCTAAAGCGTTACCGATGTTCTTAAGATTGTCTTACTAAAGAATAATTAGTATATTAAGTACATAATTAGAGTGTGAAAATAGAGCACTTTATGGAACTGCACATTTTTTTCACCTGGTGTTACACAGTGCATGGTCATACACTTATTTTATTACTTGACCATCGCGGCGCCGCCTTCACTGACGTTTAGCATTTTTATAGAAATCATTCAGTTGGAAAACATAGCTACAATTCTACACTGAGAGCGTAATTCGTATGTATTTTACGTAAAAAGTGGTTCTATAAAACGTACATTTACTTATGTTTTTCCAGACACTAAAACGTATAATATTGATGTATTTACTGTACAGCATCTAAACGTACAAATACTTAAGTATTTTCAGCATTTAAACATACAATGCTGACGTATTGACAACACCTAAAAACGAATATGTATGAATATTAAAATCGCAGTATTAATTTCATTATTATTGTTTTTAGTTGTCCTTATGTTTTCAGTTGCATTGTTAAATTGTTTACTCAATATTAAATATCATTTCGTTCTGTTCTTTTTTATTTATTTATTTATTTTTTTGCCACCAGCTCGTTTCCAATATACATAATGTTAAACAATATAATGTTACTATAAACCCTTAAAATAATTAACGTTTCTGCAATCGTTTAACCATTCATGTAATAATTTTTGTTTGCCGTGGTCAATGACAAACATCCTTTACACAGTGTGCGCGTTAATCACGAAATCAAAAGTGAAAGTAAGTAGCGCAAAAACGATTTCAATATTCTGCATATTGATAGCGCGGAAACTATATACAATATTAAAATGTTTCGTGGCGCAAGCGGTAAGAAAAAAAGCAAAAAGCAAAATCTAGCTCAACTGAATATCGCTCCAATTTTGTGATTGGCTGTTAGGCTATGTAGTATTGGGCCAGGGTGGGCCAATATTCTGATTGGGTGGGCCAATTTCTTGTCTTGTGTGTTAACCAGGAACATACTCCCGGATGCGTTTTTGGAACCAGCATACCTCGAGTAAGCAAGTTTTGGGTTAATCAACCGAGAGTTCGGGGTTTAGTAGATGGTAAGTTAACCTTGCTTTTTGGAATACACCCCAGAACTGACATGTAACTAGTAACATAAAAATAGGGAAAAATATTGAATACTAATGTAGAAATATTTATAAATTGTGTTGCTAACTGTTCAAAATCCCAAAAAATTTCAGGTTTAAATTCAATTAGTAATGTTGTAGTTTGGGCATCACGCCATTGTGATTTGTGTGTGGACAGTAAAATTTGTCATTGCAATGTGGCCAAGTTGTGTTTTGTATTTTATTTTTTGAAACATCCAGTTCTACAGATAAAATCTTTGTTACAGATTTTATCTAAAATGTTTGTTACATTTGTTAATGTAAAAGTGTTTATATATACTGTGTAAATATTATACTGTGCGCATTATATACATTTTTAATATTATATATATTTTTCTTCTAAACTTACTTATACAGTATACTCCAGTTGATTGAATTGGACTTAAAAGTTTGTCTGCAATACATTTGGTGTTGGTCAGTACATGATAAACAATTATTTCTTGACGGCAAAATTTCCTAGTTTCCAAGAGTCTGAAATAACATTGTGTAGTATTTATGACAATTTAACATAAATGCAATTAACAGAATCAAGTGTAGAATGCACTGATTACTGTTACGATACTTTAGAAGGCCGAATACCTATTTAACGTCCAGTGACCAAGAGAGGAGTAAAGAGCCAAAGTCATGAATTAGGATTCACTCAATGTATTGTTTACGCAAAAGGAAATGTAAAATCCTATATAGATATTACATAAAATACAAACTGCAGGCCTGCGCAACAATAAACAATCAAAAATAAAGAAAAATATGCACCGAGAGGATGCACCAAGATACAGTGGTACTTAGATCTTGCAGTGAGGTAGGTTCTGATAAGTCCCAATAGTTTCAGGGAAACGTCTACTTGAAAGGAGGGATAGGTGCAGACAGATGATTGGACTCGTTGTAATTCTCACGCGGAGACTTGAACAGGCAGATGTCAGTAGATATGTCCTCCTTTGTGTAGTGATGCGCTGGATTTGTGACGTGCTGAATAATACTTGAACTATTCATGAGATTCTTGATATGTGTGTGGTTCTATAATAAGGCAAATAAAACGTTTCTATGGCGATCGGTTTAACAGGTGCGGAGTCATTATAGCTTCACGCTCGAAGGCTTCAGTCAAACTCACTTGGATCGTTTATAACAGCCATTGCGCATATTCTTTGTCTGTGAAGTTGTTTTGCTGCCATCTGCTGGACGAATTACACATTAAATTGCCCAACACATCTACAGCTACAAATATCTTTGATATAATACCAGATGAATATATTTGGAATAGAAACCTATTTACAAATCTTATCTGAATAGCCATCTTTTTGTTGTACACAAACAGCTAATTTTATAATATAGTAACGTACTGTTCATTGTGCTTTTGTAACTTTACAACTGTGTAGTAAAATTCCCTTAATGTTATGCACATTGTTCCAAAAATAACTTTAAATGTTGAGTTTATTATAATTTAAATATTTATAGCAAATATCAACTTTCTGTGTGAAGTAAAGTGTTAGTAAGTGTCTGAAGTGAGCAGTCAGTCATCAGTGCTTGTATCAGCTGTGTTCAGGTTCAGGCTTTGATGCTAAATATAAACTGCAGTGTTTCTGTCTCAATCTGCTTTAAGTTTAGTGTGACTTTATCTCCACACTGACTTATGACTGACACGAGTCTGTCCTCAGTGAAGTGTCTCTTCACGCTGGAGGAGGAGTCCCGCTCATCAGCGCTGACACTTTATTGATATATATGGAGAAAATAAAAATGCTGCTTTCTGATTTGTCACTGATTGTGTTTGATGATTTCCTCTGTTGTGTCTAATAAGGTAACAGTGAGTGTCATTGGCAGCTGTGAGTCTCTCTCTCTCTTTAGGGGGCTGACAGGAGCCAGTTTCCTCAGTGTGTTTGAGGGAGCAGACGAGAAACTTGTGCTGTGCTCTAAGCATATAAAATATTGTGTGTTGAGCTGAAGGAGAAGATGGACAGCTGTCTGATGCTGATGTTTCTCTGCTGTATGGTAAAACTCATCACCTCTGGTAGGTACATACTCAGGGTCACTAGGTAATATATTCTTTCAAATGAGCTGAAATAATTTGCATGAAATTTTACACTTTACTACATACTATGTTTGGTATGTTCACTAATTGTCTCTCTCATGTGTAGACAATGTGAGTCTGAGGTTGGTGAATGGCAAAAATCCCTGTGCTGGTAGAGTGGAGGTTTTTGATAAAGGTCAGTGGGGAACAGTGTGTGATGATGACTGGGATATTGCTGATGCTGCAGTGGTGTGTAGAGAGCTGGACTGTGGGACAGCTGTAACAGCAACACGCAGTGCTCACTTTGGACAAGGATTAGGACCAATTTCAATGGCTCTTCTACGATGTAGTGGATCAGAGACTGCACTGAAAGACTGCCGTTCAAACTGGCACTATGCAAAGTACTGTCGTCATTATGAAGATGCTGGTGTTGTCTGTTCAGGTAAGCTGCTCCAAAAGAATCAACATTAAATGTGTCATGTTTTTTTTTTTTATCTCAGTCTGATTTCATCTGATTGTTATTTAATAAAGATTTACAGATAATAGAATTAATGACTAGAATTACAAATAAAATTAGTGCAGATTACTGAAATTAAATTAATGAAATACAAAATGTCAAAGTTTCATAATCATTTTCTCTAGTGTTTCAGGTGAGTAGAGATGTTTAATTAATAATCTGTCTTTATATTCAACAACTCAGAAAAAGGACTTCGACTTGTAGACGGGTCTCACCTGTGCTCTGGTAGAGTTGAGGTGATTTATGGGAACACATGGGGTTCAGTTTGTGCCTTTGACCAGCAGGATGCAGAGGTTGTGTGTAGAGAGCTGGACTGTGGGGCTCCTGCACAGGTGCTGGGAGCAGCTGCTTTTGGCAAAGGGAAAGGCCGTGTTTGGTCAGAGGAGATTCAGTGTAGAGGAAATGAATCTACGATACACGTCTGTCCACGATCGCCTTCACAGATGCACGGCTGTTCCCATGACAGTGATGTGGGAGTGATCTGTTCTGGTTGAGTATTAACATATGCCATATCTTTAGATACATTACATACCGATGTAATATACTGCTGTTGTATTGCTCAGTCTTAACTCTAGTTTCATGCGGTCTAAATAAGCTGACACTTGTTTGTCCAGGTTACACTGATGTCAAACTGGTAAATGGTTCAGATTCTTGTTCTGGAAGAGTGGAGCTTCAGTATCTTGGTGAATGGGGCACAGTGTGTGATGCATGCTGGGATATGAGAGCTGCCAGTGTCCTCTGTAGACAGCTGAACTGTGGGATTGCTGTGTCTGTTGTGGGATCAGACTGGTTTGGAGAGGGAAGTGGTGAAATCAGGGCTGATGTGTTTGATTGTGATGGGAATGAAACAAAACTCTCAGAATGTTCCGTCTCTTCATGGAGTCGAGCTGAATGTTCTCATAGACGAGATGTTGGAGTCATCTGCTCTGGTGAGCACATTCACACAACACTGAAGTCATGGATTTCAGAATAAAACTACACATTTAAACAAATGTAATGTATTTTAAACAAATATTGAATGACAAATAAATACTCTCTCTAGAGAGTGAAGCTCATCTGAAGAACTGCAGCTTTTCACAAACTCTCAACTGCAGCTCCACACAACAGCTGTCAATCACAAACTTTGGTGAGAAAATCAACATCTGTGAAGACTCTTTAGTTGTAATTGATCAATAATGTACATGTACAAGCACTGTTTTTCTTTCTCTGAATATCAGGTCAAGGGTCAATCAGGCTGGTGGGTTCTGGGGGAGACTGTGCAGGGAGGCTGGAGGTTTTTCACAGTGGCTCATGGGGGACAGTGTGTGATGACTCCTGGGATATTAAAGATGCCCATGTGGTGTGCAGACAGCTGCAGTGTGGAGTGGCCCTCAATAACCAGCAGGTACCAGCCTGGTTTGGTCCTGGTTCTGGACCCATATGGCTGGATGAGGTGGAGTGTGAGGGGAATGAGACGTCCCTTTGGAGCTGCTCTTCTTCAGGCTGGGGAAAACATGACTGTAATCACAAGGAGGATGTAGGAGTTGTGTGTTCAGGTAAATAATGATGTAAATAGTAATTTAAACTTTCAGGCTGCAACATGACACTACTGAATCTACAGCACAAAACACACAGCATGATCAGTGTAACCCAATTCCCAAACTAATCTCTGAGTTGGTTCTTTTTGATGAATAAAAGACATACAGCTTACAGCTAACTTTGAGAGTTAAAGCAGGGTAATTACAGACTGCATGTTCATATGACAAAGTGCAGCTAAAGATATGCATTTGATCAATATTAGTATTTTATATATATTAAAAAGTTAGGTATTTTTAAATTGGTTTAGTGTTGTTTTTATATATAAAATAATCATTAATGTAACTATTAAGGAGCTGTAATTGTTAGGAGGAATCAGAATCATAAAATGTATGATTGACAATAATTGAGCTGAGGTAATTTCTCATTCTTTTCGATCTAGAGTTTAAAGAGATCAGGTTAACTGAGGGCTGTGAAGGGAATGTGGAGGTTTTCTACAATGGATCCTGGGGTAATGTGTGCTGGAACAATATGAACAGAGGCACAGTGAGTCTGATCTGTCAAGAGCTGAACTGTGGAAGATCTGGCAGTGAACCCAGTAGTTCAGAGGGATTGAAGCCTCATAATTGGCTTGATAACCTTAAATGTCGACGACATGATTCCACTTTATGGCAGTGTCCATCTTCATCCTGGGGACAGAATGACTGTGGTAAGGATGAAGTGGCCAAAATCACCTGCTCAGGTAGGATGATATTTAACTGATTTAAGGTTTGAAATTGAAATGTTTTGTTTGTTTAAATATGATTATTTTTTGTCTTTTACTTTTTTTTTATTTATTTATTTTTTTTTATTATTCAGTATTAAATTGAATTTTAACATGTTTTTAATCTCAGAGGATCAAACACGTGAGTCTCCTCTGAGTCTTCTGACGTGTTCTACCTCACCATCTCCTCACCAGAGGCAGTGTTCAAGTATGTTTATTATGAGTTTATTATCACAACTTTAAACTTTGCTGTAAATGTTGTTCTTATGCTGGTCAGTGCTGTTTGATGTGTATTTTAGACCATCTTCCTCTGAGACTGAGTGGAGGGGAGGGCCGGTGCTCTGGGAGGCTGGAGGTGTATCATAACACTGTGTGGGGCTCAGTCTGTGATGATCAGTGGGACATCAGTGATGCTCAGGTGGTCTGCAGGGAGCTGGGTTGTGGAGCAGCACTGAGGGCTGATGGGAATTCAGTCTTTGGTGCTGGTGAAGGTGTTGTGTGGCTGAACAGAGTCGAGTGCAGAGGAAATGAGATTCACCTGGCGGACTGTCTTCTCTCCCTGAAAAACCACACTGACTGCTCCCACAAAGAGCACGCTGGACTCACCTGTGCAGGTCACAGCAAAATACTGACAAATAATATTTATTTTAGATCATTTTATGATAATCATGATTTTAAATGTGTTTTTGTGTTTGACAGATTTGTCAGTGTCCACTACTCCTGCCACAGCAACATCAGCTTCTCCTCCAGTTTTTCCTCCAGTGCACTCAATTTTAGTCTCTCCTCCACAAACTCCTCCAGCAGTGTCTCTCTCTGTCCCCCCAGAGCTTGTGATTGTACTGGTAGTTGTGCTCTTACTGCTCTTAGTGCCACTGCTTATACTGATTCAGCAGAACAGAGTGATGAGGAGAGGTAGGAGAGATCCAGAGACTGTCATATTGTGTCTTATTCAGTGTGTGATCAGTCATGTGTTGTGAACTGACAGCAGGTTTGTCTGTCTACACTCACAGCTCTCGCTGACTGGTACACTGGACTTCACAGGACTCGGTCTCAGACTGAGCCAGTTTATGAGGAAATTTATCACAGGCACAATCAATGTACTCATACAGGTGAGGCATCATGAGAGAAGGGTCTGTCAGTCTGTTAGTAATGATGAACATGTTTCTGACCATTTTGCTCACCTTTAACAGGGAGTCTCATCTCTGAAGATGCTGCTGAGCTTCTCACAGGTTAGAGACGGGATTTGCAGTAAATGAATTAAATAAATGCAAACCGTGAAATTCACAACTTTTTAGGAAATGTATGACACGCACTCACATATGTGTTTGTTTGGATTTAGAAGATAGGGTGAATGAGATCACACCAGCAATATATGAGGATATCTTAACTGGTGGACGAATACCAGACCGTGAGACAGGTGCTGATGCTCTTCTGTACTCAAGTTGTATTTCTCTCTCTCTAATTCTGCAATGTGCATAGTAATATATACAGTACATTCAGTTTTGTTTTAAGTATCACAGCATTGGTTTTATGTTAAATTTGTAGACTACACACCAGAGGGATATTATGATGTCATTACCAGTGGACAGAACTATGGTACTGAAAAAGGTGATTAAGTTGGCTTGACATCGAGGGCTTTATATATTATTAAAGCATTTATAACTGTATAAGATCGTTTTTCTACAAAATCTAGTTTGTCACGTCACGTACCGCTGCCTCTGAAGTCTGTCCGAAACTGTTCCCGGAGTTGCCTTTGCAGCCTTTGAAGTCACTGCCTGATAAGGCAGCAGGTCAGCTGACTAGGCTTTCGGACGCAGCCCATATCAAGATTCCCTTCTGTGTACTATTTCTAATCCATTTAGACTCATTCAGACTCATCTAATATTTCTAATCTATTTAAATCATGTTAGCAGTATGTTAATCATGCTAACAACATGCTACTAACATGCTAATTACGCTAGAAACATGCTAGTAACAGATTAATCATACTAGAAACATGCTAGCAATATGCTAATCATGCTAGAAACATGCTAGTAACATGCTAATCATGCTAGAAACATGCTAACAATTTGATAATCATGCTAGCAACATAATAGTAACACCATAGCAATAACCCTGAGTACCCTAGTAACCTCCTAGCAACACCATAGTAATCAACCAGGGTACACTAGCAACCACATAACAACACCATAGTAACCGCCTAGCAACACCTTAGCAACCACCCTGGGTACCCTAGCAACGCCCTAGCAACCACCCTGAGTATCCTAGAAACCGCCTAGCAACACCTTAGGAACCACCCTGAGTAACCTAGCAACCACATAGCAACACCCTATCTGTTTTTCTAATAGACTGTATTGCCTTCGAAACATTCAGACTTTAATCTTTCAAACTTTAATCTTTCTAATGGATTTTTACATCCTACTTCTTTAAGGTAAAGGCCAGCTCAGATATAATAAAATGCTGTTTTATCAGCTTAATGTTATATTTAAGAGTCTGTAATGTTTTGTGTGTGTGTGTGTGTGTGTGTGTGTGTGTGTGTGTGTGTGTGTGTGTAGTGGACACAACAGAGAATTATGATGATGTCATCATTAATGGACAGTGCTCTCAGAGTGTAACAGGTGAGTCAGACAGAACTTAATTTTTAATCATTTGTTTCGATGATATATCAAACATGTTTATACCATTAATGAATCATAATGGCTATATCAGTTGTAATATATCAGTCTGTCATGAGGGGACAGGGATCTACGATGACACAAGATCAAGGTGTATTAAATTTAAAATGAGTTTTATTGTACATGTGTAAAGAGGGAGATCAGGAGGAGTATGATGATGCATGGAGTATCACTGAAGATGTGAGAAACCTGTTAGGTAACATTTTTGCATTTGTTAAATATATAAAGCATTATATATTAAGAACACACCTTATTCATTAGTACATATTACAGGCACAAAACTGTGAAATTATTTTATTAGTAATTTTCTGATTTAAAATTAACTCAGTTTGAAATACTGATGCAGTCATAAACAATTTTTGCCTTTTTTAATACAGACTATGATGATGTGGGGGAGGAGTTGAATGATGAGGGAGGGGCTGTATGACTAGCCACACCCACTGCCACTGTCACACTTTAGGTTTTTTTTTTTTTTTGAGTTGCATTTGTTTTTTTTAATATGCTACTTAAATATGATCAAGATGAACATAAATCTACATCAAAAGAATCACTGTTAACAATAATTTCTAATTAACATATCAGGATAAAGTATTTCTACACTTCTGTACATCCTCTTTTATAAGATGTTTGCATAGATGTTATTCAATGGCGTCCTAAAAAATACAGTTGCATTACATTGTGGAATGCAAAAATTAGACATCTCACCCAAAAAGATGACTCTGCTTTATGATAAAAATACTTAACCAAACAGCATTTCAGAATTTGATCATCCAATTAAAAATGTAGGAGGAGTTTGTTAAAGTTGCACCATTGGTGCTTGGGCCCTAATTATAGTGTAATTGGTTATTGACTATATGAATATTTATACGCCTATATGAATATATTTATACACCTACTGCCTTTATGATTAAAGCAAATCTGAATAATGCCATTTCAAGTACTTATTTTTATTTTTTTTTTAAGTTTGCCCAACCTGTAAGTACCATTAAATCTGATGGTATTACTTGCATGTTACTTTTTATAGGTTATTGATAAAATGGTAGCACTTTACAATACGGGTGCACAAATATGCATTAATTCATGCTTAGTTAGTGCAAAGGTAGTCATAAGTTAATGTATAATTCATGAAGAACTAAACCATTTATTAATGATTACTACATCAGCAGCTAATGAACATTCTATATGGTTCATAGATTAATTGATGAATAAATTGTTATTAGTTAAATGTGTCATAATGTATTAATTCCGTAATAACATAATATATTAACTAATGATGTAAATTCATATGTTAATTACCACAGTGGTCAAAGCTATGTACTTCAGCTTCCAGTGGTCTGCTTTAATTTATCATTAGCTAATGATTTACAAATGTATCATTGTTATGACTTTATTTGTTGAGGCACAGAACTATTAACTTGTTAAGTATGTCATTGTGGTTATGGATTTAGAATTAGTTAGTTAGTCATGTGCCTCAACAAGTAAAGTCATAACATAATGATACATTGGCAAATCATTAGCTAATGATTGTGTTGAGTTAATCATGCTGAGGATAATGTCAGGGGAGACGCCTGACACTCATTTTACTGTCTTCAGTTGTAATACTTATCACAGCTGGTAAGTACTGATTTTTTTTTTCCTTTTTAAATAGCAAAGTTAGAGCAGTGTTACTTTCAGAATTTTTACTGAAACTTTTAACTTCTTTATTCAGGTTACACAAAGGCCAAATTGATGAACAGTTCAGACTCTTGTTCTGGAAGAGTGGAGCTTCAGTTCCGCAATGAGTGGGGCACAGTGTGTGATGCATGCTGGGATATGAGAGCTGCCAGTGTCCTCTGTGAATTGTGGGATTGCTGTGTCTGCTGTGGGATCAGACTGGTTTGGAGAGGGAAGTGGTGAAATCTGGGCTGATGTGTTTGATTGTGATGGGAATGAAACAAAACTCTCAGAATGTTCCATCTCTTCATGGAGTCGAGCTGAATGTTCTCATAGACGAGATGTTGGAGTCATCTGCACTGGTGAGAGGATTTAAATGGAAAAAAAATATTTTAATACATACTGAAAATTACCTTGCATTATCTTAATAAAATGCCACATCTTTTCCTCAGATTCCTCTCTGGCTCTTCATGATGGTCTGGTTCGGTTATCTGGAGAGAGACAGTGTGAGGGGGAGGTGGAAGTTTTCATCCATCAGGTCTGGAGGAGAGTTCTGCTGGACTCCTTGAGTCTCACGGAATCCTCTTCACCAGCACCAGAGTCAAGTGCAGAGGAAATGAGATTCACCTGTGGGACTGTCCTCTCTCCCTGAAAAACCACACTGACTGCTCCCACAAAGAGCACGCTGGACTCACCTGTGCAGGTCACAGCAAACACTGAGGAGTATTAATTATTTTTAGACCGTTTTAGAATGTATAATATTGGTATATTCAGAACATTCATGCTCTTGAATGTGTTTGTGTCTGTTTTTACAGATTTGTCTGTGTTCACTAGTCTTGCCACAACAACATCTGTCTCTCCCCCACAAATTCCTTCTGCAGCGTCTCTCTCCGTACCCCCAGTGCTTGTGATTGTACTGGTAGTTGTGCTCTTAGTGCCACTGCTTATCCTGATTCAGCAGAACAGAGTGATGAGGAGAGGTAGGAGAGATCCAGAGACTGTCATATTGTGTCTTATTCAGTGTGTGATCAGTCATGTGTTGTGAACTGACAGCAGTTTTGTCTGTCTATGCTCACAGCTCTCTCTAAGAGGAGACACAGGACGATGACTGAGGCCGTTTATGAGGAGATTCAGCACAGACACAATCACTTCACTCAGAGGGGTGAGACATAAGCCATCAGTTGATGTTCATCTATTATTAGTCCAGTTAGACCTCCTGCTTCAAACCACAGAATTCCTGACAGAAAACCACAGAGCTGCAGGTGCATGTTTATGTGTGTGTGTGTGTGTGTGTGTGTGTGTGTGTGTCAGTGAGTGTCTCTTCCTGTGAGTATTTTTAGATTGTCATAAGGAGGTGTTTATATATTTTTAAGTGTAGGTGCAGGTGTGTGTGTGTGTGTGTGTGTGTCTATTTCTGGAAGGCAGTGAGGAATGGGTTCATGTGAGGATAGATTTGTGTGTTTACTAACAGGCCCAACAAAAATTGATTTCTGCCTATAATACTTTTAAGTGAATAATAACTACTTGTGCCATGTTGTCTTCTTTATGATGCAAAGGAAATGAGGATTCAGTCTGTCTGTAATGATGAACATGTTTCTGTCTGTTCTGCTCTCCTTCAACAGGGAGTCTCATCTCTGAAGAACTGCATTCTGGGTATGAAAATGCTGATGAGCTTCTCTCAGGTTAGAGAACAGAAGCGCATATTTATTCCACATTCCACTCAAATCCTTTTTAAACACTTCACCTAAATAAATAAATAAATTCTGTTACATATTTGATCAATGACTCAATACTATTCAGATATTGCTGTTTACGTATATATTAACAGTCTGCTTTCCTCTTTTTAGCAAAAGAGTTCAAGACTGCATATTATGATGATGTCACCAATGGCAGTGGCCTAAAAGGTCAGTGTCCTTTTTAATTGATCACATAATTAATTTCCAAATGTTTAATAAATTCTTAATCTCACCTGCACCAATAACATATTTTGGCTTTTGTATCCAAACATATTCTGTGTTGATGCAGAAGAGATGGTGAAGGAAATCACACCGGGATACTATGATGATGTCATCACTGATGGACTGAAACCAGATCGTGAGACGGGTGTCACTCTGTTATTCTACAATGGCATATAATCTAATTTTAAATTAAAATATTACAGTATACTGAAGATATATATTTCAAATTTGTTCTGAATGTAATAAATGTGTGTGTCTCTGATGAATATGTGAATTTGTAGAAGACACACCTGAGAGCTATGATGATGTCATGACGAATGGACAGAACTCTGATATCAAAAAAGGTGTTTTACTTTTTTTATCAGTTAAAAACAATATATTACTGTTTCAATGTTTTGTTTGTTTGTTTTAATATTTAATTTTGAATCATATTTGCATGTGTAGTGAACACACCCGAGAATTATGATGTTGCCATCATCATTAGATGATGCTCTCAAGCTCTCAAGGTGTAACAGTTTTTTTTTTTTTTTTTTTTTAATCACCCTTTGTATGTTTATATGAGTATTGTAATGTGCTGCAGAAAGCTGGCTAAGACAGGGCCAGAAAACACACAGGAAATGCGTAACAAGTATCTGATATGTGTTCTGTGTAATCAATTTACTTAATCGAAAAGGGATTCTTCAAATTAAATAATGTGCTTCATAAAGTGATATGACATGTTTTTGTCATTCTTGATCAGAGGGAGTTCAGGAGGAATATGATGATGTGACGAGTGTCATTGAAGATGTAAGAAACCAGTTTGGTAAGTTACTGTAACCCTTTTGTTCTCATTATATTTACACCTTTATTTTAACTTTGTTTGTAATTTTTCAAATATTCACCCAATAACAACATTTGACCTAATTTAAGATTTCGTAATTATTACCAGATTATGATGATGTGGAGGAGGAGTCAAACAAAGAAGAGGGCAATTCAGGCTCAATGATCACACCCACTGCCTTGATTTAACACATTTAAACAAAGTTTAGGTGATATTGTTAATAAGTGATATATTAAAAATCTCAGGTTTCTCTATTGTCCCATTTTTCATATTAAAAACGTATGCCTTTGTGAGATTTGTGTAGTTTTTCTGGCATTGTTAATATCAATAAAAACTTTTCAGACAATTTTGTTTGTGTGTGTATTTCAGTACGACATTACCCTGAAAACAAACTTAAGATCTTACCTTATGAAGCACAACCACAGTGATAGTTGAAGACCCCTAAAAATACCAAGTGACCATCACAATTTAACAGCCCTCAGCATTGCTGCAGCAAGTATAATAATAATAATAACAATTTATTATTATTATTATTATTATTATTATTATTATTATTATTATTATTATTATTATTATCTTATGTTATCTATGCCCGCGTCCACTACGGAAAGAAAAACGGTGGCTACGCAAGTGCTGTAGTCATAAATGAAACCATGGTAATATCCTACTTTTTGCAACTTTTAATATTATTTTGGTTGGAAATTGCCCCTACTTGCAGTCATTCAAAGCTGCACACAACTTTCTAAAAGCTTCTTCATTGCTGACACGCGATATGTAGTGGCAGGTTTCGTTTAAGCATCCACTTCATGAGGGCTCATTTTATTATTTCGATTTAATATCTCGTCACAGTTTTGCTGAGTGAGCTCCAATGATTCAGTTCAATAATGCATTGATCAATTCAGTACGGTCATCAAGTTTACCATCTCAGTCCTTTACTGCCACCCAAAGGAATAGATCGGTATTGCGGTATTAAACACGTACAAGTGCAGCTGCAAACTTGGTCAAGTACTTAATGATGAATTGTGTATGGTCAAAGTTATATATATATATATATATATATATATATATATATATATATATATATATATATATATATATATATATATATATATATATATTATTTTATTTTTATTTTTTTTTTAAATGCCCTACTAATATACTATATCTATTAATATATGTACTAATATACAGTAGTCAACACTTTAAGTGGATCAAAAAAGTTAATCAAAGTTGCCCTAAGACAAAAATGGGTATTGTTTTTGATTTTAGGACGACTTTAATTAAATGTTTTGATCCACTTCAGACTGCATCTTGTCTCATGTAGACTTAACTTTGACTACACATGGCAAAAAGTCACATTGTAAAATATTTTGGACAAGAACCACTAACATACAGATGAGAAGAGACCGTCTGACTGACATGTAAACCAACCACAGTTTTGTTTTTGTTTAAGGTGTAGTGAAGGGTTTATTTGAAATTTTATTTAGGCTATGTCAGACTAAAATATTTTCTCATTCATCTTTATTAAATGCGTGAGATACCACTATCAAAAACAGACTTTTCTCAAACTAAAATACACAGAGATTCAATGATTATTTCTTTGTTCAAATGAACAGTTGGTACACTATTCTGGAAGTAATAATGTGCAATACAAGGTGGTTTAGCAGAAATGTGCAGTAGCACACTGACTCTCTCTGCTGGTCACAAGGTGAACAGCATAATCATCACTGAATGGAAACTATTTTTGTGGGTCATTTGAAAAAAAAAAACAAAAAAAAGAATGGAATTAAGTACATTTCACATTAGTTACAGGAATTATTGTGACATGTAAGGGTGTAAGGGTTTCATAAAAAAAATGATTTATGGAGAAATAATCTTTTCTGTCTCTCACTAATAATAGTCTCTTCAGCCTTAAAAAAAAAGGTAATCCTTTTATTACCCAGATGTAATTTGATTTCATTTTTCATCTCTACAGAGTTGAGTTTATGATGTCATACTGATATATGTATACACTAACAGACATTTACAGTTGTTTATTTTACAGTTAGTCTCTGCAGGTGTTTGGCTTTGATGCTGTAAATAAACTGGAGAGTTTCCTGTCTCCTGTAAGTCAAATGTGTGTGTGTGTGTGTGTGTTTCTGCATCCCCTCAGTGAGGTGTCTTGATGTGTGTGGGGAGGAGTTCATCAGCACTGACAGGTTTGATATATATGGTAAATATCATAAAAGCATCCTCTGATTTGTCAGTGAAGTTGTTTGATGATTTCCTCTGTTGTGTCTAATATGGTAATAGCGAGTGTGATTGGAGGGTGTTGGACCTCTTTCTCTCTCATTAAGAGGATGCCTGTACTTCTGTGTCATCAGCGCGGAGAAGCTTGGACTGGGTGTTGAGTTAATCATGCTGAGGATGATGGGAAGATGCCTGACACTCATTTTACTGTCTGCAGTCACAGCTGGTAAGTACACACTTTTTTGTTTTTTAACAAGATGAAGCAATGTTACTTTCACTAAGTGGTCAGAATATTGTGTGTTTTTAATTGCTTGCTTTAAAATGTTTGATTATAATGTAGTGTTTCAGATGACAATTATTATTTATTAATTCGCAATATGCCTCTCTTTCTCTGTCAAATTTTCTTTATTTAAAACAGACACTGTAAATGTGAGGTTGGTTGGTGGTCATAGTCGCTGTGCTGGTAGAGTGGAGGTTCTTCATAGAGGTCAGTGGGGAACAGTGTGTGATGTTTTCTGGGATTTGGCTGATGCTGCAGTGGTGTGTAGAGAACTGGACTGTGGAGAACCTGTAGATGCTCTGAGTAGTGCACATTTTGGACAAGGATCAGGACCAGTTTGGATGCGTTATGTCATGTGTACTGGATCAGAGTCCACACTGAAGGACTGTGGATCATCAGGATGGGAACGTTTGGGAAATTTCTGTGATCATTCTAAAGATGCTGGAGTCATTTGCTCAGGTAACTTTTGCACACTGGTATTTTACACCTTTTGCTGTTCATATTTTATCTCAAAATACCCGTAGTTTACACTTTAGACTGATACACTGTGTGCACAGAAGTATAAAATGTATGTCAAAAAAGGAAAAAATCTTTTAGTATGCAGAAGGCATGTGTGCATACCTATGTTTGATTAGTTAATTTAGTAAGCCTACAGTGTGTTTGCTCTATCATTTTGCATAAAAAACAGTCGCCTATATGTTCACATGTTAAATGCAACATAACACAGAAATCATATTCTATTTATTCTACAAAAATGGCATTTCTGGCAGAAACCATAATAATGAAGTAAAAAAAAAAAAGTTAATACACTGCAAAAAATGCTTTTCTTTCTGAGATTTTTTTTTGTCTTGTTTCCAGCCAAAATATCTAAAAACTCTAAAATCAAGAAGGATTTTCTAGACGAGAAGAAAATGTCTTGTTTTCAGAAAAAAAACAAGTCAAAATTAAGTGATTTTTTGCTTGAAACAAGCAAAATAATCTGCCAATGGGGTAAGCAAAATAATCTTGTTTTCTGCTTGAAATAAGATTATTTTGCTTACCCCATTGGCAGATTATTTTGCTTGTTCTAAGCAAGAACTCACTTAAATTTGATGTCTTTTTTCTGAAAACAAGACAATTTTTGCTTGTCTAGAAAATCCTTCTTGATTTAAAGGAACACTCCACTTTTTTTGAAATAGGCTCATTTTCCAAGCTATGCTAAAAGTGCTACCGCCAGACCCGGCGATCGGCTGAATGGATTAAAAAACGGTAAAACACATCTGTGTAACTCTAGGGGAGTTGGAAAATGAACATATTTTCAAAAAAAATGGAGTGTTCCTTTAAGAATGTTTAGATATTCTGGCTGGAAACAAGTCAAAAAATCGAAGTCAGAAAAGCATTTTTTTGCAGTGTTAAAGATAGCAAAATAATTTCATAAATATAAAAAGGGCAACAGCTGTGTTAATGTCATTTAAATTTAAGTTAGCTGACTGTATGTTAAAGGGGTCATTGGATGCCCATTTTACACAAGTTGATATGATTCTTTAGGGTCTTAATGAAAAGTCAATAATATATTTTGGTTAAAAATTCTCAATGGTTGTGTAAAACAACACCCTTTTTACCTTGCCAAAATCAGCTCTGCAAAAATCATCTCATTCTGGTCGAAGCTGCTTTAAATGCAGATGAGCTCTGCTTGCCCCGCCCCTCTCTTCTCTCTGTGGAAAGACGATCCTGTTTACTTTAGCCGCATTTAGCCGCGTTTAGCCGCTAAACTTGCTGACTAGCACTTTATTAGGAAAGGCGATCACAAAGATTCATAAAAAAAATCCTTATACTCACTTCTGCTGTTAGTGAAGCTGGATCATGAATGATTCGCGCGAACATAAACGGATATATGTCGATCGGGAGGCGCATTCCCTTTACAAACAAACGTAATCTACTGCATTTTCAGCGGCTCAGATGTCGGGAGGAAATGATGACCACTACGTTAATTATTACATCCAGCAGCACAACACCTCAATCACTTAATTGGAGATATTCTTGTCTAATTTACATCCCTGCTCCAGCATCGAAACAAAAGAGGGCGGACTGTTACAGCTGATTTGAGGTAAAACGCTCATGTCAATCAACTATCGTGGGAGCGGCCTCGGTCGGTGTGACGCAACAACGACATCTGAGAATGGCTCGATTTGAAAAAGGGGATATTATTTTTACAGATTAATTAAAAACCACTGCATGGATTTTTATCATTATAGGGTAGATGTGTACATAAACTGCCAACATACAATGTTCAAACAACATGTAAAAGTGAACTCAGCATCCAATGACCCCTTTAAGGAGCTACTGTATTCATGTACACTTGATGAGGCGTACAAGCTCACATTCTATTCTATTCTACTCAAGACTTTGTGAGGGGTCCTTCCATTCCACTGCATCTCATGTTTCTCTCTTAATTAAACTATACCAAAATACATGATGCTGTTCTTTCCATATAATAAAATTATATTTGATTTATAAAGTTAAAGTTTTTTTTTTTTTTCATTGCTTTGAATAAACAATGCTGTGCATTAATATTTTGCTCATTGCACTCTCTGAGAATCTTGCATTATGGAGGGCATTGCACAGTAGGCTACGCGTAGACCTTATACCTGAGAGAAACAAGTGTGCTGGTGAAGTTCATTCAGTGGTAACGAAATATCAAAACAAATGTCAGTAGATCAAGAAGATTTTTAAAACGAGCAGTTCATTCATAAATGTGTATGACCTTACATTCACGCTGTGGAAACATGAAGACAGAAGACAAGCTACATAGCAGGGCTACATAATGTCTGTAAATTATCTGTGTTAAGATGTTTCCTTTTTCCTTTGTTTGTTTAAATGTATGAAATTAGTAATGCCATTTCCAAATCCTAGTGATATTTCCTGGATTAAAGTTTTTAAGGGTTTTGTTGCTAAAAGCAAAACTATAATTATTTATGTTCTTTCAGAAGTCAGGCTGGTTGGAGGTTCTCGCTGCTCTGGGAGGTTAGAGATCCTTCATGATCAGACGTGGATGTCAGTGTGTGACGCTGCCTTTGACCAGCAGGATGCAGAGGTTGTGTGTAGAGAGCTGGACTGTGGGGCTCCTGTACAGGTGCTGGGAGCAGCTGCTTTTGACAAAGGAGACACTCAGATGTGGACACAAGAGATTCAGTGCAGAGGAAATGAATCTTACATTCATAAGTGTCCAACATCATACAGATTTACACCTGAATACAACTGTTCTCACAAAAATAGTGTTGGACTGCTTTGTGCAGGTATGTGGTGACCATTTCAACAGGAAAATAAATTTTGAAGAACCCTTTCTAATATTCTTTTTTTCCATTACTGTGCACAGAAATAATGCATGTGCGCTTGGTTAATGGTAGCAGTCCCTGCAGTGGGACAGTGGAGATTTTTCATAAAGGTCAGTGGGGAACAGTGTGTGATGATGACTGGGATTTGGCTGATGCTGCAGTGGTGTGTAGAGAACTGGACTGTGGAAAACCTGTAGATGCTCTCAGTGATGCTCAGATTGGACTTGGATCAGGACCAATCTGGATGAGTAATGCAATGTGTACTGGATCTGAGTCCACACTGAAAAAGTGTGGATCTGTCACATGGGGGTTTCAAGATGTGTGTCAGAGCAAGAGTGCAGGAGTCATGTGCTCAGGTAACTTAATTTTGTTAAAACAAAGAAAGAATAGAGCACAAAAGAAAAAACTTTAATTCATACTCATTTTGTGTTTTTTCAGGCACCAGGCTGGTTGGAGGTTCTCGCTGCTCTGGGAGGTTAGAGATATTTCATAATCGGACGTGGATGTCAGTGTGTGACGCTGCCTTTGACCAGCAGGATGCAGAGGTTGTGTGTAGAGAGCTGGACTGTGGGGCTCCTGTACAGGTGCTGGGAGCAGCTGTTTTTGGCAAAGGAGACACTCGGATGTGGACACAAGAGATTCAGTGCAGAGGAAATGAATCTCAGATTCACCTCTGTCCAACATCACAATCACACAAATACAACTGTTCACATGTCAGTGAGGTCGGACTGATGTGTGCAGGTTAGAGCAGATTTCTTTTACTTCACTGAAATCTTATATCAAAACTTCTGACTCTCTGTATGATTTTTTTCCCTCTCTTTATGTGATTCTTCAAACTCTCCTGTCTGTTCTGCTTATAAGTATTTTTCTTCTCTTGTCTTCTGTATTCAATAAACAGACAGTGTGAATGTGAGACTGGTAAATGGTAGCAGTCGCTGTGCTGGTAGAGTGGAGGTTCTTCATAGAGGTCAGTGGGGAACAGTGTGTGATGTTGGTTGGGATTTGGCTGATGCTGCAGTGGTGTGTAGAGAACTGGACTGTGGAGAACCTGTAGATGCTCTGGGTGGTGCTTATTTTGGACAAGGATCTGGACGAATCTGGACAAATCGTATAAGATGTACTGGATCAGAGTCTACACTGAAGAACTGTGGATCAGTTCAATTGTTTGATTACAACTGTAATCATGATAGAGATGCTGGAGTCATCTGCTCAGGTGAGCTGTTCTGAAATTTTACATATTACATTATGTTGATCCGCATGTCTTATATTTTAGTTCCAAAGTTTTATAGTGATTTTATTTTAAGTGTTAGCAACACCAAGATCAAAGGTTCAATTCTCAGGAAATGCATGAACTGATAAAATTTTAATTTTAAGTGCATCAGTAAGTGGTTTTAGGCCAAAGTTTTTATTGTGTCAGTTCAGTACATCATAAAGACTTTGTTTCCTGGCATAAATACTTGTGCAGTCTGACTCCTAGTATTTTCTTAAAGCCAGCCAATCAGAAATGAGCTCTCAAGCAAGTGTTTGCCTTTTTCCTTTCCAAAAAGGCATTAAGTGAACCATCAGTGTTCATATGAGTCTTCTAAAGCTAAGACTTATGATGAGCACCTATAGAAAAGTTATTATTTACAAAGTAACAAACGTTTTGTAATGTTTAACATGTATTAACAGTTGTATGTACTTCCAAAATTACATCATGTTATTGCCAAAGCTATTATAAAGTCTTGCCTTTTTTATTTTAGATAAATGTGGCTGTTTAGAAGTCAATGATATTTATTTTCTAATAAAGTCA